>JALJCO010003722.1:0-66666 GCA_023101725.1 Atherinomorus stipes
TTAATTTAAGTCAACATTTCATTCTATATTTTATACGACAAAATGTTTATATACAGTACATTTTAATATAACTCATATGACTTTATGAAATGATTTTTTTCTTAAACTTCCCAAATACGGAATATTTTAAACATATTTATACTTTTATTATGATCATTGCTATTAACTCATAAAAATAAGATACTACTGTACACGTCATTATAACTCACAGATCACAAGAGATCTACAAAACCACTTACTGTTATATTGAATCACATATCTGGAGCTAAAAAAAAAAAAGAGAAATAAGATTTCCACATGTGTGAAGTAATCCTGACCTCATGATATTTAAAACGATTCCAAGCTCTGGTGGACCAATCAGAAACTAGAGTTTGTTTATTGTTTTAAAAGTGACATTTAATCATTCACCTCGCGGGCCAGACTGGACCCTCTGGGGGGCTGGTTTTGGCCCACAGGTCTTATGTTTGACACCCCTGATCTAGAAGGATGCAGAACAAAAGCACTCATTTTACAGAAAATGATGGTACATAGGTAATTGTTATCCATTTTGATAACGGGACGGGACGTCTTAGAACAAGTTTTACAGCCAAAATTGGGAGTGAAAGACACAAAGTGATCTGAGACAGTGTCGTAGTGACATCATTTATCTTAATATGCAGATAAAATAACCAGTTTTAGGATTCAGTTACTAAGTAAGAAACTCTCAAAACTAGATTAATAATCTTACATCTTCTGCTTTTGTCAAGTATATTACTCTGAAATCAGGATTATTAAGCCAGTTTTTGCTGGATATCAGACTGTAAAACTTGGTCAGAGTGTTTTTGCAGTGGAGGGATACAACTGCCCCCATGCAGCTGCCAGTAGACGGGTCGTGTTATTGGGCTCAGATACAGTTTGTAATGCAGCAAAATCAAAGCTGTCAGTTATTATTTTCTCTGTGATAAATTACTCCAAGTTAACAGCATACATCAGTTCATGCTGTTAAAGTATTTTAAAACAGCGCAATTCATAAAAATGTGAATTCATAGAGTTTAAGACTCAGTGTTTTATTTGAAAACATCTTCGTTCACTTGCTGCTTGCAGAACATGTGACTGGGAGCGGGAATATGTCTGCTGCTGTTTGACTCCATCAGCCACAGATTAATCAGCCCGGATGATGATCATTAACCTCGTAAAAGTCAAACTTTACATGGTGTTTGGCTGTATTTTTGTTTTTAACAGCTAAACAGCTGGTTTTCTGGTTTTAACTTCTTTAAAGTGTAATTCCCTCCTTAGCATCTGCTCTGGTTTTTACCAAAGTAAAACATGAAATCTGCCCATACAAAAGTCATTTTTAAAAGACTGTGGAGGCTGTTTGACTGTAAACAGCAGGTCAGGTTGAGTTTGTTTGCTTCTGAAGCTCAAATAAAACGAAGAGTAAAGTTTTAATCTCCTCCTGCATCGCAGCCTGAAAATGCAGACGCAGTCGAGGGAGTGTGATGTTATTTATTGGACTGTAACCATGGAGCCGTTGCCAAGGAACGACCCATCGCCAACAAAAGGGTGGATTCATCCATTCATCCAGCAGAGAGCAGGAGGAAGAGGAGGAGGAGGAGGAGGAGGAGAGGCATCCCTGAACTCAGCCGAGCAGCTCGAGAGCAGATCTGAGCTGGAGGCTTTCCCAACACAACCACTACGAGTTGACACAGTTGTTGTTGATGAAACTTTACACACCCCGCCTCCTCCTCTTCATCCCTCCCTCCTCCTCCTCTTTCTTCATTGGAGCGTTGTCCGGACAGGCAGGCAGTCACATGAAGCCAACACCTGTCGGCAGTGTGGGGGGATGACAAGCACATGCTGCTCTGTCTCACAGTTTCCCAGCCAGTTTGAAAAACACATGTTCTGCAGCTCGGCCTCGTCCTCGCTGCAGAGAAGCCGCAAAAAAAACGACCAGACATGTGCTCTGACGTTGGGAGGAGGAGGGAGGATGGTGGTAGTGTATGTGGGGGAGAAAACAGGGAGGAGGAGGGGGTGAAAAACCGGTTTCCAATAGTGACGGATGATTTGTAGGTAACAGTTGTTTGCCTTGCAGCCTGAGGCCTGCCCTGCTCAGCCGCATGCAGCAGGTCTGGGAGCAGCAGAGGCCGCAAAGCTAAATCCAGTTTGTCTCTTTAACGCAGCGAATCTGCAGCTGTCAGCACCTGCAGATGCACAGAGCGTTCACCCACAGACACAAACGTCCAGCCGCAAAAGGAACCCGCTCATTACCGTTCTGGCTGGAGCTTCACTGTACTGGAAATCAACTTATCACCCCTCCCTCTCTGCAGCACCCCCTGCTGCACATCTCACAATGTTTAAAGGAATAGTTCACCCACAGAATGATGGTCCTTCATCTTCTCCTCATCCTCATGCTGAACAAGACTCTGGAGCACTTTTTTAATATCTCAAATGCAGCCGGAGATCAGGAAGGGGACTCGTTTCCCATAATGGAGTTCAGTGGCGACCGAGCCAAGAAGGCCCATAAAAGTCCACAAAAACTTGTCAATATTCCTCCATACTGCTCGTCCAATGTAATCCACATGTCCTGAGTGGGTAGCATCCAGAATTTACTGGAAACATCATTTAGTAGATTTTTAGAGCCTAAACAGAAGAACATTGCAGTTTTTATTTGCACGTTTGTGTGAGTTCACGACACTACGGAAGCTGCAGCGTTCAGAGCCTACTCTGCCGATAATGCAAGTGTAGAAGAAGAAATAAGCTGGTTACATTGTACTAAGAGTGACAGAGCTGCAGACAAACACAAGAGGGGGGTTGTTGATTTAAAACAAAGAAAGTAAGAACGTGTGATCTGGTCTGCTGCGGCTTCAGTAGTGTCATGAACTCGCAAGGCTGCGCTTCGCAGCACCTACATGTTCTACTGTTTAGTCTATAAAAATATACTAAATGATATTGTTTCCAGTAAATGATGGAGGCTACCCACTCAGGACACTTGAGCCCCGTTTCCACCTGTGGGTCTGGGTCGGGTTGGCCGGATCGGGTGGGTTTTGTCACAGATATGTTGATTTCACGTTGTGTCCCCACAGCAGACATATCCCCTTGTCCTGGAGGCGGAGTATTAACCAGACAGCGCTGCTACGTGATCACGTGACATCAAACAAAGGAGCCCCCCTGCTTTGTTTTTACGCCGGGTCACGCGGGAAGTGACAGATTTTTCAACGAATCAACAGACTGCTGTGTATTAGCTCCACCTCTTTGGTCCGGATCGGTTAGATCAGTACCCCTTTCGAAGGGTACCAAAACAGTAGGCCGGGTCGGGTCAGATAAAAGGGTACCCGTTCCAGTTTTTATCTGTGGAGACGCAAAAAACGTGAACCGATCCGGCCCGACCCGACCCAGACCTGCTGGTGGAAACGGGGCTTTGGATTATATTGGACGAGCAGTATGGAGGAATATTGCCAAGTTTTTGTGGACTTTTATGGGTCTTTTTGGTTCAGTTGCTGATGAACTCTATTATATGAAAGTCGGTGGATATAGATGAGATATTAGGGGAGATATTAAAAAGTGCTCCAGAGTCTTGCTCAGCATGAGGATGAGGAGAAGATGAAGAACCATCATTCTGTGGGTGTACTATCCCTTTAAGCTTCTAAGGGAATTTTCCTCAAAAGGGGATTATCACGCTTACCGGAACTTCCGGGATTTTGGACACTCCCTCTTCCGGGTATTATAACGACAGGCCTTCCTCTTTTTAATATTTTTTTAATAGGAAAAAAAAAAAAAATATTTATTTATTCTAGACAGAAGAGAGAAGGATAAAAGAAGGAGAAAGGGAAAGAGATGCGGGGGAAGGGAAAAAATAAAATAAAAAAAAAGTTGTGTTGGGTGGGGGGGTGGGGACACACGCAAAGTAAGAGAAGCAAGTAAATTAGTGAATATTACGTGTTATAATAAGAGTCTTAAAAAACACAAACATGAAAATCAGGCTTGTATTCCACGCGAAGGGGAAAAGGGAAAGGAAAAAAAAAAAGGAGTGGTAGGAAAGGGGTATTAACGGATAGATAGGAAAAATCCCGCTAAACAAGATAGCAGGATAAGCAGACAATAACGATAAATAAATTTAATCTTTAATAAAGGGGTCTATCGTTTATCCTTTTCTTTCTATCCTCTTGATTAAACTTAGGGAAAAGTATTTGGATAACAATAATAAGAAGAGGGGAGTTCGGTGCGGGGATAGCCGGGATGGGCGTATTGTTCATATTCAGTAAGGCAAGTTTATTTGTACAGCACATTTCATGTACAGAACAATTCAAAGTGCTTTACATAAAACATTATAAGCAAAAGGGAGAGAAAAACTATTAGAAGCATGATTCAAAATTAAAAACATTTAAGATTAAAAAGAGAGAATACAGAGACGTGCTGATTTTAACTTTTGAATAAAATCTACGTAAATGCAGCTGAGAACAGGTGGGTCTTCAGCCTGGATTTAAATAAACTAAGTGTTTCAGCTGATCTGAGACGTTCTGGGAGTTTGTTCCACACATGTGCAGCATAGAAGCTGAACGCAGCTTCTCCATGTCTGGTTCTGACTCTGGAACTGATAAGAGACCGGATTCAGATGACCTGGGGTCTAGTAGGTTCATACTGGGTCAGAGGTCACTGATGTATTTTGGGCCTAAACCATTCAGAGCTTTATAGACCAGCAGCAGAACTTTAAAGTCTATTCTCTGATGGACCGGCAGCCAGTGTAAAGACCTCAGAACTGGACTGATGTGGTCCACTTTTCTGGTCTTTGTGAGAACTCGGCAGCAGAGTTCTGAATGAGCTGCAGCTGTTTAACTGGTTTTTTAGGTAGACCAGTAAAGACGCTAGTAGAATTAAATACCTTCACATCTCAATCTGTTTTTATTAGGGCTGTCAAAAAATTTATCCCATTGTCAAACAAGAGTTTTTTTTCATTATTACTGCTATATGCAGAAAACACATTATATTTTATTTTACAACTTAAAGGCTAAAAACCAAAACCAGAAATCTGGGAGCATTTCAGGACTCAGAGCTGAATTTCATCTTCACATTCATACAGTTGTTAAATCAGCCTGTGAGGATCATATCAGCATCATTCTGGACTAAACCGCCGCCATCTGAAGGACTTTAGGGAGACATGTAAGGACACGTTTCAGTAGTCTAGTCTAAGATAAATGCAGAATTCCCTGCTGAGACACCTTTAACCCTAAATGTGTTCTAGAAGTGAGAAAAGTAATGTGATAAATCAGGATACATTTTCTGACAGCCCTAGTTTTTATTCATCTCCAAAAAAAGTCTCATAACCTTCTGAAAAGATCAGATGAAAAGCATCTCAAATTCTTCACAAACATTTTAATCTCAGTCCCCATGAATTCAAGTGTTATGTCCCTCTGCATCCCCACGGACCTTTCAGTCCTCGAGTCTTTGGGTGTGGGGGGGGGCTTTCATTGTCCCATCTATCTGTGAAACAGGTCAGGTTTTGTTTCTGTTTTTAGTTGTTCGTATTGCTTAATTGTGTATTTTTTATTCTGATTGGCTGCTGTCTTGGCCAGGTCTCTCTTGTAACAGAGATTTATAATCTCCTGGGACCTCCTGGTTGAATAAAGGTGAAATAATATGTATATATATATATCACCAAGGCGTACACAGTGGGTACACAAAGTATTCAGACTCCTTTAACTTTTTACTCTTTTGTTTCATTGCAGCCATTTGCTAAAATAGAAAAAGTTCATGTTATTTCCTCATTAATGTCACTCAGCACCCCATCTTGACAGAAAAAAACAGAAATGTAGAAATGTTTAGCAAATTTATCTAAAAAAAAAAAACTGAAATATGACATGGGGGGGGAAGGCGGGGGAGGGGAGAAGGGGGGGGGGGGGGGGGGGGGGGGAACCCCCACCGCCGCGGGGGGGGGGGGGGGGGAGGGGGGGGAAAAAGGGGGGGGGAAGGGTCATAAGTATTCAGAGCATTTGCAGTGACTCATATTTAACTCATATTCTGTCCATTTCTTCTGATCCTCCTTGAGATGGTTCTACTCCTTCATTGGAGTCCAGCTGTGTTTAATTAAACTGATTGGACTTGATGAGGAAAGACACACACCTGTCTATATAAGAGCTTCCAGCTCACAGTGCATGTCAGAGCAAATGAGGATCATGAGGTGGAAGGAACTGTCCAAGGAGCTCAGAGACAGAATTGTGGCGAGACACAGATCTGGACAAGGTTACAAAAGAGTTTCTGCAGCACTAAAGGTTCCTAAGAGCACGGTGGCCTCCATAGTCCTTACATGGAAGAAGTTTGGGACGACCAGAACTCTTCCTAGACCCGGCCGTCCAGCCAAACTGAGCAATCGTGGGAGAAGAGCCTTGGTGAGAGAGTAAAGAAGAAGCCAAAGATCACTGTGGCTGAGCTCCAGAGATGCAGTAGGGAGATGGAGAAAGTTCCACAAAGTCAGCTATCACTGCAGCCTCCACCAGTCGGAGCTTTATGGCAGAGTGGCCCGATGGAAGCCTCTCCTCAGTGCAGACATATGAAAGCCCGCATAGAGTTTGTAAAAAACACATGAAGGACTCCCAGACTGAGAGAAATAAGATTCTCTGGTCTGATGAGACCAAGATTGAACTTTTTGGAGTTAATTCTAAGCGGTATGTGTGGAGAAAACCAGGCACTGCTCATCACCTGCACAATACCATCCCAACAGTGAAGCATGGTGGTGGCAGCATCATGGTATGGGGGTGTTTTTCAGCTGCAGGGACAGGACAACAGGTTGCAACTGAAGGAAAGATGAATGCGGCCAAGTACAGAGATCCTGGAAGAAAAGTTCCTCCAGAGTTCAGGAGCTCAGACTGGGCCGAAGGTTCACCTTCCAACAAGACAATGACCCTCACACACAGCTGAAATAACAAAGGAGTGGATCAGAACCACTCTGGACCATTCTGGACCGGCCCAGCCAGAACCCTGACTTAAACCCAACTGAGCATCTCTGAGAGACCTGAAAATGGCTGAACACCACCGTTCACCATCTAACCTGACAGAACTGGAGAGGATCTGCAAGAAGAACCAGAAGATCCCAAATCCAGGTGTGGAACATTTGTTGCATCATTCCCAAGAAGACTCATGGATGTACCAGCTCAGAAGTACTTCTACTCAGTACTGAGCAAAGTACTCAACACTTATCACCATGTCATATTTCAGCTTTTCTTTTTTAATAAATTTGCTAAAATGTCCACATTTCTGTTTTTTCTGTCAAGATGGGAGCTGAGTGACATTAATGAGAAGAGTGAAAAGTTTAAAGGAATACTTTCCGACCCCTTTAAACAACACACCACTGAGGGGTGCACTTTGAATTGTTCTGTACATGAAATGTGCTATACAAATAAACTTGCCTTGCCTTACTTTCCGTACCAACTGTATGTTTGCGCATGATCTTGGACTATAGCGTGCAGTCACGGCTACTCTATTTGCTACTCTTTGTCAACACAAACATCTAATCATACAATCACACGGCAGCAACTCAGCACATCTATGTAGACATGGTAAAGACAACCAGACGGAATTAAAACTGAGCATTAGAATGAGGAAGAAAGGGGGTTTAAGTGACTGTGAACGTGGCATGGTTGGTTGTTGTTCTGAGAATTCACTGGGATTTCCAAGTTTCCAGAGAATGGTCTGGAGAAGAGGAAATCTCCAGTGAGCAGCAGGTGTCTGGACCAGAAGGTCTGGTTGATGTCAGAGGTCAGAGGAGAATGGCCAGACTGGTTGGAGATGATAGAAAGACAACAGGAAGCCAGATCAGCACTGGTTCCAACCAGGATATGCAGAAAGAGCAGCAGAGACCAGACCAGGATCCTCCTGTCAGCTAAGAACAGGAAACTGAGGCTACAATTCACACAGACTCACCAGAACTGGACAATAAAGATGGTGGAACGTTCTGATCTGATGAGTCTCCATTACAGCTCAGAATCTGCTGGAAACATCATGAAAGCATGGATCCATCCTGCCTTCATGGATTCTCATCACCATGAGGTGGAACGGGAGATTCTCATCACCATGAGGTGGAACGGGAGATTCTCATCACCATGAGGTGGAACGGGAGATACTCATCATGATGAGGTGGAACGGGAGATTCTCATCACGATGAGGTGGAACGGGTGATTCTCATCACGATGAGGTGGAACTGGAGATTCTCATCACGATGAGGTGGAACGGGAGATTCTCATCACGATGAGGTGGAACGGGTGATTCTCATCACGATGAGGTGGAACGGGAGGTTCTCATCACCATGAGGTGGAACGGGAGATTCTCATCACGATGAGGTGGAACGGGAGATTCTCATCACGATGAGGTGGAACGGAAGATTCTCATCACGATGAGGTGGAACGGGGAGATTCTCATCACGATGAGGTGGAACGGAAGATTCTCATCACGATGAGGTGGAACGGAAGATTCTCATCACGATGAGGTGGAACGAAAGACTCTCATCACGATGAGCTGGAACGGGAGATTCTCATCACGATGAGGTGGAACGGGAGATTCTCATCACGATGAGATGGATGGAATGGGGAGATTCTCATCACGATGAGGTGGCACGGGAGATTCTCATCATGATGAGGTGGAACGGGAAATTCTCATCACGATGAGGTGGAACACGAGTTTCTCATCACGATGAGGTGGAACGGGAGATTCTCATCACGATGAGGTGGAACGGGAGATTCTCATCACGATAATGTGGAACGGGAGATTCTCATCACGATGAGGTGGAACGGGAGATTCTCATCACGATGAGGTGGAACGGGAGTTTCTCATCACGATGAGGTGGAACGGGAGATTCTCATCACGATGAGGTGGAACGGGAGATTTTCATCACCATGAGGTGGAATGGGAGATTCTCATCACGATGAGGTGGAACGGGAGATTCTCATCACGATGAGGTGGAACGGGAGATTCTCATCACGATGAGGTGGAACGGGAGATTCTCATCACGATGAGGTGGAACGGGAAATTCTCATCACGATGAGGTGGAACGGGAGATTCTCATCACGATGAGGTGGAACAGGAGATTCTCATCACCATGAGGTGGAACGGGAGATTCTCATCATGATGAGGTGGAACGGGAGATTCTCATCACGATGAGGTGGAACGGGTGATTCTCATCACGATGAGGTGGAACGGGAGATTTTCATCACGATGAGGTGGAACGGGAGATTCTCATCACGATAAGGTGGAACGGGTGATTCTCATCACGATGAGGTGGAACGGGTGATTCTCATCACGATGAGGTGGAACGGGAGGTTCTCATCACCATGAGGTGGAACGGGAGATTCTCATCACGATGAGGTGGAACGGGAGATTCTCATCACGATGAGGTGGAACGGAAGATTCTCATCACGATGAGGTGGAACGGGAGATTCTCATCACGATGAGGTGGAACGGAAGATTCTCATCACGATGAGGTGGAACGGAAGATTCTCATCACGATGAGGTGGAACGAAAGACTCTCATCACGATGAGCTGGAACGGGAGATTCTCATCACGATGAGGGTGGAACGGGAGATTCTCATCACGATGAGATGGATGGAATGGGAGATTCTCATCACGATGAGGTGGCACGGGAGATTCTCATCACGATGAGGTGGAACGGGGAAATTCTCATCACGATGAGGTGGAACACGAGTTTCTCATCACGATGAGGTGGAACGGGAGATTCTCATCACGATGAGGTGGAACGGGAGATTCTCATCACGATAATGTGGAACGGGGAGATTCTCATCACGATGAGGTGGAACGGGAGATTCTCATCACGATGGGAGGTGGAACGGGAGTTTCTCATCACGATGAGGTGGAACGGGAGATTCTCATCACGATGAGGTGGAACGGGAGATTTTCATCACCATGAGGTGGAATGGGAAATTCTCATCACGATGAGGTGGAACGGGAGATTCTCATCACGATGAGGTGGAACGGGAAATTCTCATCACGATGAGGTGGAACACGAGTTTCTCATCACGATGAGGTGGAACACGAGTTTCTCATCACGATGAGGTGGAACGGGGAGATTCTCATCACGATGAGGTGGAACACGAGTTTCTCATCACGATGAGGTGGATGGAACGGGAGATTCTCATCACCATGAGGTGGAACGGGAGTTTCTCATCACGATGAGGTGGAACGGGAGATTCTCATTACGATGAGGTGGAACGGGAGATTCTCATCACCATGAGGTGGATGGAACGGGAGATTCTCATCACGATGAGATGGAATGGGAGATTCTCATCATGATGTGGTGAACCTTACATTTGACTCAAAGTATTTTAGTATACAGAAGAGTTCACAGTCCACCTGTGGCAAAGTACAACGGAGGGCCCAGGTTGGATTCAGTCGCACAGACTCTTGGGTGAGAGTCGTGCTTATCTATTAGCCAAAGGGATATCTGTGTGGCCAGTAGCCATGGCACATGATCAATCGGAGGCATAGTGACTGGACCCCACACTGACTGCAAGGTATCCAGGTCCCTTGGCTGCAAAACAAACTCAGTCTATCTTCCACCAACATATTTGACTGTTGATATGAGATGTTTGCGCTGATATTGTAATCAAATATGCTAATGTGCATACAGCTCCACTTTCTTTCTCATATTTCCCAAAGGACGTTGCACCAGCGGTGTTGTGGTTCGTTCACATGTCATGCATGAAGTGTTTTGGTTGGAATGGCTGTTAGCTAACAAGCATAACCCTGCACTCTTTGCCACATCACGGTAACAACCACCAACAGTGATAACCGAAACAAGAGCACCCTTCATGCAAGTTGTTCCGTATATTTTGGTCACTTCCCCATATGGCTGAGGATTGCTTTAAAGGCCTCCTTCCACTGAAAACCCGTTTAACTTGCTCCTTCTGAAATACGGAGGGTTTCCCCTTGTTTACTTACACATGCTGACTTGCTAGCGTTGCGTTCCCCCCAGTCAGCTGTGCTTTCTCATCAGAGAAACAATACGAAGAAAAAGAGCGAATCGGGAACAGCCTCGCACTTCTACGTCATATTGCAAATAGCGTATCCCACGTGGGGTCTCTATCTGTCCATTGGAAGGCAGGTAACCCTCCACTACACACTAGAAGTAAAGACGGCACGACTGTAGCTTCGGAGTTGAGAAGCTAATTAGCTAACTGTTTGTTAGCATGGCGGAACAAACTTGTTTGTCGGCTCTATTTCCTGTCTGTAACAAAATAAGAGCGGAGGGCGGAGCTTCCTTCATACACTGATGGGAGGCAGCCAATCAGACGGAAATTCATGAGAAGGACCCGGAAAAGCTGCCGTTGGACCACAAGCCTCTCTTCTAGTATACAAATACAGCTGGATACAAAGATACCAGAAGGTTTTTTTAAACAGAAACGATGCAGAATGCATTCAATAATAATGGAGAACACAGAAATATTAATGAAATCACCATGGAAGTACAACTTTAATACTTTGCCAGCATTTATCGTGGGAATATTAATGGAAACTTTTAAAGTTCCTAAAAGGTTCTACATCTGGTAATGATTTGGAGAAACCAATGAAACCAATGAGGAACTCAATTAATGCTGTTTAATCCTTTTTAAACATCTTATAATTTAGATTTTTGATATAGATTTTTTTTCATCTGTTCTTCAGATGAGTTTTGGGCTTTTATTTGTGATGAAATATTTTTTAGATTGCAGTCATAGTGCTTATTTTTCTTGATTTTTAAAATTGTCTTTATAAATAATACATATGTGTGTAAATATACTGTTATATATATATATATATATATATAATGTAATAAGTGTTATATTCTTGTTATAAGTGAAAAATTGTTTTAAGTGATAAGATTTGTTCAACAAAATTATGTAAAGCAGCAGAGTTGGTAGTTTAAAAACGTATACTGTGTGTTTGGTTTCTTGGAACTTGTCTCAACTAACAAACCCAGGCATCCAAACTCTGGAGAGACCTCAGGTTAAAGTTAAAGCCATGTTAAGCTCCAGGTTGGGGAATGTAGCCGTGACAACGAGGGTCCTCACAGGTGTAGAGAAACTAAGCTCCTTGTGTGTGTATTTGACTGACCTGGACCAACCAGTTTTGTGATGCTGATACATTAGATACAGTTGCCATGACGTCGGCTCACCTACTGAAGCCTGGAGTGGGGGTTGGGAGCGTCGCCATGTAAAGTAGACTACAACATCCAGCTCAGAGCAACCAGCTCACTATCTATCCAGCTTTCCTAGAGCCGTGTATCCCAGTGCAGGATCCCAAGCCTCTGCCTGAACCCATTCCCGTGTTTCTTTCATGTGTTGTGTAGGTGATGTGAAGAATCATTCAGCAGCTTAAATATGCAGCATTCTTCTGTAGACAGTCATCACTAGAGTTGCCCCCCCCCCAGCGCAGAACCTGTCTTCTGGACCAGTTTGTTTAGTTTCTTTAAGGCTCTGATGCAGCTGCTCCAGCAGATGCTGCAAAGCTTTTTAAACTTCCCACAACAGACTTGTAGAAGATGCAACATGTGGTGCAGATATGGAATGATCTTAGTTTCTAGTCTACTCTGTTCTGCCTGATTACAGGTTTTCTCCGCTGATTACACTCTATTACCAAACCTTTGGTTACGGTGTGGGTACCAGATGTTACCGGGTTACCAGATCTACCATGTCACATGGTAGATCCATGTCTGACTTGATCCATGTCTGTAATATTTTAGGACTCAGGATTTTCATAAATACACTAAACCGACCCATGTTGGCAAATTCATGCATTTTTATTCATCCTTCCTCCCTCATATCCTACTCTTCCTCACATAGCCATAGTCACCTCTCAGTGGTGTGTGCGCCCTCATCTGTCAAGGGGAGGTAGCCTACCGCATGCAACATTAGAGGGACCAGAGGAAGGAATTTAAAAAAAACGCACATGCTTTTTAATGAAGCGCTGAATACCAAAAATAACGTTTCCACCACGTTTCTCTCCGTTGCCTTGAACAGGCTGTGTGCTGCATGAAGCTGCAATTCGGTGTCTGAATTTCCCGCGCTGCCCTGCGGACGTGTCGTCAAATGACGCTACATCTGTAGTTTTGATGCAGGAAGAAGACGGTCGCGGTAAATTCAAACACTAAGCGATAGTTATGGATTCTTCTGCTGTCAGCAAACGATCCAGATCAACTGAAAGACACTAAAACGTGGAACTACAAAGAAAAAGCGTATAAACAACGTTATAGCTTCAGTTTGTGTTCAGTGACGGCTTGGTGGGGGCTGCAGTTACCTGAAGCGCCAGTCGCGAGTTTCATTTCTTAATCTTGCCTCAAGTCTCTTTAAAGGAACAGTTCACCCACAGAATGATGTAACTTTATTTTCCAAGTACCTTATTGGTGAGAAAGACTCTGGAGCACTTTTTTAAGATTTCAAATGCAGCCGGAGATCAGGACGACTTCTCGTTTTCCCCCAACTGTCATATAATAGAGTTTGATTGAGCCCGAGCCAACAAGGTCCTTAGAAGTCCACAAAAACTGGTCAATATTCTTCCATACTGCTCGTCCAATGTAATCCAAGAGTCCTGAGTGGGTAGCGTCCAGAATTTACTGGAAATGACGTCATTTACTAGATTTTTAGAGCCCAAAAAGGAACATTGTTTACTTCCGCGAAGCGCACATATGCGCGGTCACGAAGCTATGGAAGCTTCGGCGTTCAGAGCCTACTCTGCCGATAATACAAGCGTAGAAGAAGAAATTCTCTGTTTACATTGTGCTAAGAGCGACAGAGCTGCAGACAAACCGGGACAAACACAAGAGGGTCCAAGAGGGGTTGATATGGATTTAAAACAAAGAAATAAAGAAAAAGAGAACGCGCGATCTCGTCTGCTCTGGCTTCCGTAGTTTCATGAACGCACATCGGTGTGCTTGCAAGAGATGCGATGTGCTTCTATTTAGGCTCTAAAAATCAGTGTTGTATAAAGTACCCAAAAGCCATACTTGAGTAAACGTAAAAGTACCTTACTGGAAAATGACTCAAGTAAAAGTGAAAGTTGCCTGCTGGAATATTACTTGAGTAAAAGTAAAAAAGTAGCTAGTATGTATTGTACTTAAGTATCAAAAGTAAAAAGTACTGTTAATAAAAACACAATCAGAAATTTTAGTTTAACATCTTTCTTTCTTTCTGTTTAATTTAGTTTTTAAGTTTTAATTTGCAAAGTAAAGGAGTTTCAATACCTTCTTACAAAAACCCAACCATGCAGAAAAATACTGTACACACAAACACGTCCTTGCAGACCTGCATGCATGCCAACCAACACTCATACCCATGTGCATTCAATATAAAATCATTCCTAATAAACTCTTGGTGCTTGGAGGTGATGCAAACAAACAAAGAACTTGAACTTGACAGCACTTGAACTGTCCATCCAGTCATTACTGAACCATGAAAAACGTTTTGTTCAACCTCAAAAGAAGTTGTTTCTCAAAATGTCGAGAACTCAGTCTCGCTCTTCTTGGACTGAAGACCAGACCAGCGATGCTGAACAGCCGTTCACCTGCTGCTTAAGCCAGCTAACGGTGTGTTTAGCTTCAGAGACGGCTGCACAAGGCTGCTACTAGTGGCTACTAGTCCCACTACAACAAAACAAAGATTGTCAATTGGCTATTACTGTACGTTCCTTGTTATTTTGTAACAAGTAACTAAGATGCTCAGGTAAATGTAATGGAGTAAGAGTATTGATTTTTCTTGGAAAATGTAGTGAAGTAAAAGTAAAAGTCATCAGAAATAGAAGTAGTAAAGTAAAGTACAAATATAAAATAATACTACTTAAGTAAAGTAACTAAGTATTTTTACTTAGTTACTAAACAACACTGCTAAAAATCTACTAAATGACGTAGTTTTGAGTAAATTCAGACGCTACCCACTCAGGACACTTGGATTACATTGGACGAGCAGTATGGAGGAATACTGACAAGTTTTTGTGGACTTCTATGGACCTTTTTTTTCGGGCTCAATCGAACTCCATTATATGAAAGTTGGGGGGAAACGAGAAGCCTTCCTGATCACCGGCTGCATTTGAGATATTAAAAAAGTGCTGCAGAGTCTTGCTCACCATGAGGGGAAGTGGAAGATAAAGTTACATCATTCTGTGGGTGGAATATTCCTTTAAGGGACATCAGGAATATGTAACGCTCGGGACACAATGCATGCGGAAGCACGCCGAAGCGCAGCGGTTTCATTTCGGTGCCCTTGTAAACAGACGGTGCAGACCACATCAGGTGCTGCGTGGTGCGCAGCGACCGTGGAACGATCGTTTTGGCTTCTGTTCTGTTTTCCGTGTGAGTCGTGGCAGAATCAGAGACAGGAACACGAGACAAATCTATCAAAATAAAAACATTTTCAAAGTAAAACACCCAGATAAGCTTTAAAACCTGATCTCCTCTTAGTAGAACTAATTATGTCAATCATGTCTTCATCTTTATTGAAAATGCAAGTGGAAGGATTCACACACAGAAATGTCGGCTTTCTGCCTGTAAATAGCATGAAAGCAGAACAGGAGATGTGAAATTATCAGCTGTAGAAGTACAGCAGAGAAGCAGGACTGCTTGGTGACTGTGCACGTCCGATGTGGACAGAAGGAGGTGAGGCTTGTGTTTATTTACATGAGAAATTGTAGCAGAGCATCATGGCTATGAAAAAAGAAGTTGAGGACATAAAGAAATCTCTGGAAATGCTTCATGAGAATGTTGAATAAAATTCTGAGCGGCAAGAGAAGATCATGGATCTAATGGGGGAAATTACAGCCCTGAAAATGCTAAATGCAGAAAAGGACAAAAGGATCAAACTACTTGAAAACAAGGCGGCCAAACTGGAACAATTCTCAAGACTAAATGACGTGATAACGGGAGTGAAGATTAAACCCAGATTTTATGCCAAGGCTCCAGGAACAGCGAGGCATGGAGACATGACAGAGGAAGACCGGTCAGCTGTGGAAGAGAAGATTGTGGCTTTCCTAGAATCAAGGAAAATAGCTGTGGATACCAACTTTATTGAGGCATGCCATCCACTTCCTGAAGCAAACGCCAGGTACCCTCCAGCTGTAACACTCAGATTCACCAACATGAAGCACACGGTTAAGCTGTTAAAGCAGTGGAGACTCCTCAGAGGGTCAAATGTATATCTGAACGAGCACTACACAAAAAAATGCAGACATTGCAAAGAAAGCTCGGTTCCTTCGTAAACTGGGGAAAATTCAGTCAACATGGACCTCCAACTGTAAGATTTTCATAAAGCTCTATGGTTCACCAGAAGAAGTGAAAACCATCAAAGACCTGAATGAGCTAGATGTATTCAGTAATTCTAAACAGTTTGCAGACAATAACAAGATGTCTTCACAGCTCTTTTACAGACCTTGCAATTTGTCATGTTTTTTTAGACATAAATATACTTTCAGTTATGCAATCTGTATGTTGTCTTGTAGTTGGCTACTATAGAGATCACGAATGATCCTACCTCAGACACCAAGTATTGCCCCAAAATGGGGTTCAACATCTGATCCAGTGGATAATGATTTGACCAGTGCTGAATCCTTGTGGAGCTCTTTATCCAACCGTAATCTTGATACTAACTACTTCCACATTTCAAACAATAACGCCGAGGATAACAGCAAATATTATCTCGTGAATGAATTTAAAAGAGTCTGTGATGAAACTCAAAATCATGGCTTGTCCTTGTTGCGTATAAACATCCAAAGTTTACCAAATTTTTGTTTATAATTTTGCCCTCACTCTAATGTTAATTATCCTTTTTCTATCATTGGCATCTCAGAAACTTGGTCAAAGAAAAATAATTCAGATTATTACACTCTAAACAATTACAATAATGTTCACAGATGCAGAGAGGGTAAAACTGGAGATGGTGTTTCTTTGTATGTGCACCGCAACTTGGATTACAAAGAAAGACATGATACTGAAATATTCTTTGAATCAAATGGAGAAGCAGTATTTATTGAAACTAATCGTACAATCATAGGCTGTCTACAGACCTCCAAATGTTAGGATACCAGACTTCATAAGTAATTTCAGTAATGCTCTTTTCACTACATCCCAAGAAAAAAAGCAATGCTTTATCCCGGGGGACTTTAATATCAATATAATGAACTCAGATTCAGATGAGCAAATCCAGTCCTTTTTAGATACCCGATCTTTCTTGTGCTTTAAACCAATGATTTATAATCCCACAAAAATTACAGCTAATACTGCCACCCTGATTGACAATATATTTTCTAATATATCTAAAGAAAAGGTTTTATGTGGAATTTTATGCCTTTACGGTGTAGAATATGGATAAACGGTGTGGAATATGGATAAATGGCGTGGAATATGGATGAAATGGCGTGGAATATGGATAAATGGCGTGGAATATGGATGAAATGGCATGGAATATGGATAAATGGGTGGAATATGGATAAATGGCGTGGAATATGGATAAATGGCGTGGAATATGGATAAACGGTGTGGAATATGGATGAAATGGCGTGGAATATGGATGAAATGGCGTGGAATATGGATAAATGGCATGGAATATGGATGAAATGGCGTGGAATATGGATAAACGGTGTGGAATATGGATAAACGGCATTAAATATGGATGAAATGGTGTGAAAGATTGATTAAACTGTGTGGAAGACCGCACTCGCAGCTGCATTATGCTGAACACGGAGCTGGACAAACTGTTTATTCTGAGGTAAGACGCTAACGCCACCTAGCACAGATACATACATATTAAGTAAAAGCTACTGTTTTAACATGGAGTAAGGTAGCCGTGTGTCGCTAGAGGCTAAAAAATACACCAGATAAACAGTAAGTCATGTTGGTTGCCAAACAGAGACAAACATAACGCGTCCCCTCTGCCATTTCCAGTCCAGAGCTGATCTGGTGATCCACAACCAGGGATCTGTTCCAGAGAGCAGGTTATGTAGAAACTCTGAATTTAGGGAAACTGGGTTTTCTGTCCCAGAAAGCGAGGTTAGGCTTACCTGAAGTCTGTTGTCCGTCTGGAAATGGTTTCATTCAGCCACTGCTCAATTCAGTTGTCTCAATTTAATATTGATTTTAGAGGAGCCAAAGTTTATAATCTACTTCCTTCTCATTTTTTTTATTTATCATCATCTATGTTTAAAGAAGCAGTTAAACAGTTTTTATTTCTTCAGTGGTTTGACAATAATATCATATAACTGAACTATGCATATATTTCTTTTCTTAGTTCATTTATCTACAGTAAGTAGCATTATTTTGTCAGAGGATATACTTTTAATTCCTTCAAAGTTCTCTTATTTATACCAGGAGAACCTCTAAGCCTGTATGGTTTCCAGTGGTGTGCACAGGTAGACACTAGGTGGTGCTGGAGCTCCTGCCCTTCGCCCTCTAGACCGAGCAAGTTTCTTTCTTTCTTTCTTTCTTTCTTTCTTTCTTTCTTTCTTTCTTTCTTTCTTTCTAGCAGCAGACATGCGCAGCTGCAGCTGCAGCCCCCATCCCCGCTCCTCCCACGCCCCATCAGCCAGGTAAAACATAAATGAGTGGAGTCGGGTGAACCGTTTACCACCTCATGTGTCCTCTGTTATCATGTTATAACTTGTGAAGCAGCTGTCAACAGCTGCTCAGCTGAGCAGAAATGAGCCGACTGCTGCTAAACCAGTTAGACGCAGGACAAAATCAATGTATGACGTGATGCTGACCTGTTACTGTTTGTCATACGTTTAAACTTCAGGGGTAACTTTCGGGTTTTTAATTAAAAAGCCGTATATGAGCATGTGACTCTATCAGCAGTCTGTACTTAAGCTGAATATTTAGCAGGGTATTTGTGTAGTTTTACATCAGGCTACATAATTAACATTTGCAGTAATTCATTTGTTAAATGACAAATAGGCAGTTGCCTGCAGGAAAAGTTATCTTTTGCCTTATTTAACCAAGCAATCTTATTCACACGACACTAGTCTCTTTTTATTTATCAATAGCAGCATAATGTCTAAAGGACAGGATTAAACTTTTAATATTTAACATACTGTGGAAAAAGGAAGAGAGCAGCAAGGAAGGAGAGGATGATGAAGATGAAAGGTCAGAGTCATGTTAACTGCTTAAGGTCTTTAAAGCTCAGACGTTAAACTGTTCTGCTAATTAGGGATCGACCGATACATCAGCCGGCCGATATATCAGGCCGATATCTGCGTTCTTTGCTAGTATCAGCATTGGCCGATACGTCCAGTTCGTTGGCATATATGTGCCCTTCGGCATAATTTACAGACAGGCATCTATACAGGCAGCAGTTGCTGGAGATGCTGCCCCCCCCCCCTTCTCTCCTGCATTACCAGCAGCTCTGGCCTACTGAAGCTTTCCTATTGAGGCTGTAAAATCAGTTTTAATGGTTTCCTTCATCATATCAGCTGATGGACAGCAGTGAAAGCGCCGCCTGACTTCACACAATCAGATAAAAATGATTTTAGGAGCTAAAAGCTCAAACGTCCAAACCGTCTTCTTTTATCCATCAGCTGATGGGTCATAAGTGTCGGACTCCGCGCTGCGGTGAAGACGAGCATGATGCGGACTGAAAATGAAAAATCTGTATTTACAGTCGTCGATCTCCGTCAGATTCACATAAATTCACGGTTTTCCTATGGCCGCCATCTTTAGGACCTACTAGCACCATCAACTGGTCCCAGGAAAAATGGCAATCGTTCATCTCTCTGCCCGAGAAAAAGAACGCTATTTAAAGAAAATCTGTATTTTAGGATTTTATTTAATCTGAATTGCTGACTCCTCTTAAATCTGCTCAACGTTTGCCAGATTTATCCTTTGCCGACATCGACATTTACCTGATTCCCAATCCATCCCCCTACACGGCGAATCCCCAAAGGCATACAAGAGTACCGACTATTGTGTTTGTGCAGGACTCAAGGATCACCGCGTGTTGCTTCGTTTTAGGGGTTTTTATTGAACTGCCGCACACACCTCACTTTACGACCCTTGCCGTACCTCGATGCTGCAAACCTTAAAGTCACAGTAACTTGTCAGTTCCAGTGCATCACTTAACACAGTCCAACAGGACAGATGAGGAAGGTCAACTGCATGTTTTCCGAACATAACATTTCCCCCCCCCATCCCCAGGGAACAGAGGGGTAGCATGGGGGTAACTCCCAAAATGTCAATATCACCCTGTCACATAATCCCCATGCCAGACAGGTGGGGCCCTCAACCTCTGAGGGCGTGCTGGTCCAGGAGCTGCATCGAGTGGTGCCGGTGGGTCACTTGCCGCCCGATTACCTCCTGGCCTGGGCTGCCAGCCTAGAGCCACCGGGGACAGAGGCAGTGCTGGTGCAGTGGGAGTTGCAACTCTGTGCAGGCGGTTTGAGTGCCAACGAGTCCCATTTTCCAATCTGTAAGTGGCTGGCCCGAGCTGCTTAGTCACCTGCAGGGGCTCTGACCAGTATGACTGCAGCTTATTTTGGCGGTGGAGACATTTGATCCTGACCCAGTCCCCTGCTGAAAGGGAGGGGGTCTGCACTCTATGTGTGGCATCATACTTCTCTTTCATCCGAGCCTGTGAATCTTTCACCTGAACTCTGGCTTTCTGAAGCTCTGGACTCTCACGTGCAGGGGCTGGCTCAGCTCTCAGGCAGTCCAGCGGTTGTTTCAGTTCACGACCAATCATAAGTGATGCAGGTGACACTCCAGTAGTGGAATGTCTGGATGCTCGGATGGTCAGAGGAGTTTGGTTGAGAGCGTCACTGAAGGTCTTCCCCTCCTCCAGACAGGCTCGGATGCCATTCTTCAGAGTTTTGTTCAGCCTTTCCACTCCCCCATTACTCTCTGGGTGATACACCGCTGTCCTGATGTGCTTGATGGAGCGCTGCATGAGAAACTCCGTGAACTCTGCTGATACAAATTGGGGCCCGTTATCTGTTGTGACCACATCTGGGAGGCCCCAGCGTCCAAAAAGGCTGTTCAGGCAATCGACAACGGAGTGCGCAGTGATGGAGCTCATCTGAAAAACCTCCGGCCATTTCGAATGAAGATCGTGCACCACCAGCAGGTAACGGGCGTGGGCAGGCGCCCCATGAAGTTCTCCGCAGAGGTCGACCTGAATATGCCCCCAGGGCGAAGATGGCCAGGGGTTGGGGCGAGAGGGGCCGTGGCAGGCTGGCCCGTTTTCCCACTCAAAAGGCAGCAGACGCAGTTACGCACCAGCTCTTCCACATCAGAGTCTATGTGGGGCCACCACACTGTATCACGGCAGCGCTGCTTTACCTTGACCACCCCAAGGTGCCCCTCATGCGCCATGTGAAGTACTCTGGACCTAAGAGTCTCTGGAATTACTGCACGGTGACCCCGAGCAAGACACACTGCCCCCCAGCAGGAGAGCTCATCGCGGAAGCGATAGTAGGGAAGCAGCTTATCATCCACTTTGGCGGGCCAGCCGTCCTGGACGTAGGTGCGGAGGGTTGAGAGGACCTCATCCGCTGCTGAGGCCTGCTGCAGTTCCGTCAGGGTGACTACTGAGCCAAGGGGCTCGTGCAGGATGTGGACCCAGTCCTCATCGCTCTCTGGGTCCGATGATACTCCGCCCATCTCCTTCGTCACCGACACGGCCCTTGACAGGAGGTCGGCCACCGTGTTGGCCCGCCCAGGCACAAACTCCAGACTGAAGTTGTACTGGTTCAGTCTGTCAGCCCACCTTAACAGTCTCATCGGCCTGTGCCCCGAGCCTTGGGTAGCCAGCAGGGCTGTCAGCGCTTGGTGGTCGGTGCGAATGGTGAAAGACCTACCGTATAAGTAAACGTGCCAGCGTTCGCAAGCCCACAGGCAGGCAAGGGCCTCCCTCTCCCCACTGAATACTTCTGCTCTGCCGGAGTTAGTGCTCGTGAGGCAAAAGCCACTGGACGTTCCACCCCGTCCTGAATCTGGGAAAGCACAGCGCCCAGCGCCACCCCGGACGCATCACAAGTGACCACGGTAGGTGCAGTGAGGTTGAAGTGGGTCAGTGTGGGTGGGGACGTGAGCTGCTGTTTGATGACGCACACAGCTTCGTGGCAGGCCAGGGTCCAGTCCCATGCAGCTTCCTTCCTGAGCAGCCGACGCAAGGGAGCTGTAAGTTCCGAAAAGTGCGGCATGAACCTGAGATAATGGGCGGCCATTCCCAGGAAGGAAGAAAGTTGGGACGGTGACTGCGGGTCTGGGAGTGACAGAATGGCTTCAGTGTGGGACATAATTGGGGTGATGCCCTCCTTCGAAAGCCTGAAACCCAGAAACTCAACTTCCCCAACTCCAAACACGCACTTTTCAGCATTCAGCGTGACCCCGTGCTGTTCAAAACGCTGAAAGACTTGCGCCAGGCAAGTGTCATGCAGTGTGGTGGAGGGTGCATGCACAACCACGTCATCCAGGTAGATGGAGACACCCTGGATACCAGCCAGTATGAGTGACATTATTTTCTGAAAGCAGCTTGGGGCTGATGAGAGTCCAAATGCCATGCGTTTGAATCTGAAAACCCCCACGTGCGTAACAAATGCCGTAAGGTCCATGCTGGCTTGTGCTAGGGGGACCTGCAGGTAACTGTTTCGCAAGTCCATCTTACTGAAGACAGTGGAGCCATAGAAATGACTAGTGAGCTCCTCAGCAGTAGGCAGGGGGTACTTGTCGGGAATGATGGCTTTGTTGACGTCTGTGAGGTCCGCACAGAGTCGCAGTCCACCCCCCTTCCTCTTAGCTATCACCAGGTTCGACACCCATGGCGAGGCGTTGATGGGCTCGATGACATCTGCCTTCACCAGGCGCTGCAGTTCGGCCTCCACTGCATCACGGAGGGCCAGAGGGATGCGCCGCAGAGGCTGGATGACAGGGCGGACAGACTGGTCAACCGTAGGCTGGTGTACAAATCCTTTTGTGCAGCCCAGCCCGTTGAACAGTTGTGGGTAGCGGTCAGGCCAGGAGGCGGCGACCTGCAGGACATGCTGGCCTCTGGCATCACTCACAGCGAAACCCAGGGCGAGGAACAGGTCTAGGCCCATAATATTTGCTCCCCTCTGGGTGATACAGAACTTGGTGTTAGGTGCACATTGTTGGTCATATCTGACGGGAAGGCAGGCCACACCCAAAGTGGAGATGGGAGAATGGCCATAGCCCAGCAGGGGTTTAACTGCTGCTTCAAGGGGTACGTGTCTGAAGAAGCGGTCATATGTGGATTTGTTCAGGATTGACACTTTGGCTCCTGTGTCCACAAGGAGCGGGATTAGGGCTGTGCCTACACGGCATGTGCAAAGCTTGAAGGCGGGCAGTGAGCTCTGAACTGTATTTATGGGGACAGCAGCAGCATCAAATGAAGCGGGGGAGGAGCGACAGCAGCGTGCAAAATGGTTAGACTTGTTGCAGTTGCGACAACGTTTTCCCCGAGCAGGGCATGATTGATCTCTGGCTGCATGGGAAGAGGAGCCACAGTTACTACATCTCTTGGCCCCACTCTCCTTGGACCCCCTGTCCAGTCTCTGCACGTCCAGACCGTCACTCACCCCGTTACTAGGGTCTGCAGCCTCTGTATGATGAACTGATGGCGGCGATGACGTCACCGAATCGTGCACTGCGCGGCCGAACCTGCGTGCCTCCATTAGGGCCGTTTCCAACTGTTTTCCAATCACTAGAGCGTCCGCTAAGGTCATGGAGTCTGACTCTAATAAAAGTCTCTCCCTCAGTTGGTCGCATGACGTTTTCTCTATCAACTGATCAACTATAAGTCCATCCTCCAGAGCCCCAAAGTCACAAAGCCTAGCCAGCTCACATAAAGCCGACACGAAGTGAGCAACGGTCTCACCCGGCTTCTGGGTCCTCTGACGAAACTCGAAGCGGTGCATCCGCCGGCTTCTCCCGGAGCTGAAGTGTTTCTTCAAGGCGGCTGTGGCTGTGACGTACTTATCATCCACTAGGGTGAGCGTGGCGAAGACTCGCTGTCCCTCCTGTCCGAGACAATGCCGCAGGAGCGCACACTTTCTAGCTTCGGCTAGGTCCGCGTGTCCCAACGCCAGCAAATAATCCTCAAACGACTGCAGCCACCGCTCCCAGGGAACAGCTGGATCACCGGGAACTGGCAGAAAAGGAGGAGGAGGCGGTAAGGCGAGTTCAGACATCCTCGTTCGCCAATTATTGTGTTTGTGCAGGACTCAAGGATCACCGCGTGTTGCTTCGTTTTAGGGGTTTTTATTGAACTGCCGCACACACCTCACTTTACGACCCTTGTCGTACCTCGATGCTGCAAACCTTAAAGTCACAGTAACTTGTCAGTTCCAGTGCATCACTTAACACAGTCCAACAGGACAGATGAGGAAGGTCAACTGCATGTTTTCCGAACATAACACCGACGCCTACCGCTACTTCAGGATGGGTAACTGAGGCCAAACGTCATCACCTGGCAGACAGAAATCTTTTCTTGATCACGGGGAAGGTAATTTATGCCTTTATTTACTACTTTCCAAGCTTTATGGTTTATTAAAACTATGAGAAATGTCATGTTTGCTATCTCGTTTTTGGCTAGCTAAGTGTTTATTTACCGATGCTAAGTTTTCTGTGTGATTAAACAACCGTAACAGTAGCTGAGTTTTTTGTTTGTTTGTTTGTTTGTGTGTGTGTGTGTGCGTGTGTGTGTGTGGTAAACTGCAGGTGACACATTCACAGTCTGACTTTGCCCCCCCACACCCGTGGGTCACAGCACAGGAGGATGGGAGCATTGTTGCGGCCCACTGCACCTGTAAAGGCTGGCAGAGGTGCGCTCTCATGCAGCAGCCCTCACGCATTCAGTCGTGGCTGCTGTTGACTTTAGAAATGGGCAGGCTTGCACGCAGAAGCCCTGTGATTGGACTTAACCGAGTAGGGCATCAGTTGGGGGGGTGCCATTTGAAGAGATGTGCAACATCAGCTTTTCTCAAAGAGCCCCACCAAACTCAAGTTCCTGGTCCTGACATCACACCATCAGATGAAGAGTGGAGTCCGAGCCCGAACACAGTGCCATCCTCTCTGTTTCAGAGGGCCACTCCTTCAGGTAAGACAGATGAGACAGCCTGAGGAAGCCCTCCAAACCTTTTCAGATACACTGACTCTGAAAGTGTCTGCTCAGACTTTGCATATCCTCCCGGTCATGTCTGCAGGAACACAGACATGACCTGATCTAGGTGGCTCTGGAGATGCATGAATACTGCTGAACAGCTGCATCTCCCGTCTCACTTGTAGACTTTTCCCCCTGTTGGAAAAAACCCCAGCTAAATGTGGACATCACACATGTAAGTCCACATTTAGCTGGCCAAGCTGGGGTTTTTTTAATTGCAGGGCGTGCAGGTCTAATTTTAATTTCAGTTGAGATTTATATGTCAAATGTGGTGCTAGCATTTATCCAACATTGTACAAAGGTTTGATTTTAAGTTTCTCATGTTTTTTTTTCTCCATTTTAACGCAAAGATAAAGATGGTTGGAAAGAAGGTGCTCTAAAATTGAGCAGATTATCCATCTTCTCTCTCTTTTTTCTTCTGTCCGTCTCTCAGGTTCATCCCAAAGATGAAGCAGCTGGACCTGCACTCGTACTCGAGCTCCCGGCTGGAGATGGAGAGTGCTGTGAGCTTTGATAATCTTCATCTTACACATCAACAGGCAAGTATGTGAATTCAAATGAGGCACATTTGAATTTTATTGGAGTATAATAGCTGAAATGATTTAAAGGTAACATCATTCATATTTCAGTTTAGGAGAAATAGATTTGATTTATTTTGAAAGTTGTTCTGAGGCTGATGTTTCAAGTCTATCAGTAAAATTTGGAATGAGCTGCTAAATATTCATGTCACTGTTTTTTCCAGTGTGTGATCGCTGAGGAGGAGACCAGGGAGCAAAGTCAATCTAAGGTTTGGTTCGATCAGAGTCACGTCATCACTTTTTCGTGAGGCAGCCAGGCAGACAGACCTGCTATCCTCGTGCTTCTCAGTTCTCCACCGAGGCCACAAGGTACATAGATAAGTTTGGCAGAACTCTGCACAACATACAACATCTACTGATGTTTATGCCAGAGAACCATGTGAAGCAGGAGCAGTTGATGTAACTTGTTCAGAGGCTTGGACCCTGCATATCGCAGTGCTTGAAAGTTGCAATGCCTGTACATTTTTTATTATCTTGACAGATATTATTTGCATTTAATAAGCAAGAGTATTTCCAGATGAGTACTAAAAGCAGATGAGAAGAAGCTTATTTAAATAGTGTACAGGTCACTATTCACAGGGTTGTAAGCAGACAGAAATTTCTCACCTGGTAATGCAGTAAATTCCAGGCTGATTGTCTGTTGAAGCTGTTTGTATGTCTCTAGTTTAACAACAATAAAGATGGTGACATTCTTTGTATTCCAGTCTTTGTCAGATGGGGTCAGGTGAGCGAGGAGAGAGCGGGGGCAAGCAATTAGGACCACCACGAAAACTTCCAAGTAAGGGTTTCAGGCTTCATCATCATCCAGGACTCTCCTGGATTGGAGCATCCCCTGATGGTTTGGTTTCCTGTGCTTGCCACGGGGATGGTGTTTTAGAAATAAAACGCCCCTCCAAAACCAGGCACTGCTCCCCCACCCAAAGCTGCAAGGATCCACCACCTGTCCTGCCATGGGAGAGGATGGGGCTCTGTCCCTGAAACACAACCACAGGTGCATCAGGTGCACGTTGCAGCGGTGAGTTACTGTGACTTCGTGGTTTGGACACCACAGGAAGCGCTCACCCAGCGAATCCCACATGACCCCATCTTCTTCCATGATGCCTACATGGAAGTGGAGGACTTCATCAGGAGAGGAGTGCTACCTGAGCTGCAGCTCCACGCCTCGGTTCCACCAAGCCCACAACCCCCGTACAGCCACCTGAGCGGGCTCAGGTCCACCTGCAGGCTCAGATTCCATCATCTGCACATCTGGAAGCACTTTCACAGTCCTGCCTGCAGCTGATCCGGTGCCCACGACATGGAAGCGTGTGGAACGCCAAAAACAAGTTTAGGAATGGAGTCATTCACATGCTCTTGTTTTCATGTGGGATTTACTTCAAAAATTCAAATGCAAGCATGTTTACATGATTAAACTCCACAAATGTTTGTTTCAGTGTGATTTTCATGCAGCCTTACAGGTAAGAGTGCAGGTGTGGTGAAAAAGAGCCCCGATCATATTCAGCATATTTACAGATCAAATAAGCAATCTGTGTTTTTTCCCACTGAGAATTACATTTTTAAGTTGGTGGGGGGGTTGTTTTCATTTTTTTAAATGTTTTTTTTTTTTACCACAAATATGATTTAAAATTGGTTTGAAACTAGAGAATGTGTTTATCAGTAAAATAAACTGGAGGGCTTTAGATCAGTGAACATGCTGAGAATGAGCCTGGGCTCACTTTTCATCGGACATGCACTGGCCCTTTGGAAGCAGTGATATTACCTGTGAACATTCCTGTTTTTGAATTTTAAAATCAGTCAACTAATCAGTTTATGGATTAAATATTCTTTAGTGGCTTTTATCAAACTTGTTGCTTCCATATTTTGGATGATGTGGGTAAAATTAAACTCTAAATCAAATAAAGACATGAAAGATTGTTTCCTTTTTTTTTTTCAATACATATTTTATTAAACCTTTTTTAATGCCGCTACAAATGTAAATAGATGCAAAAGCAGAGACACTCGAACCCGAAGCAGCAGAGTGGAAGTTAGAATGGGAGGCCTCATTGTGCAGCCCCTCTGCGAAAAACTATTTACAGTGCCACAACACTGCCGTCCATTCAACTCTGAAGCCGTCCATGCGGCTCTGAAGCCGTCCATGCGACTCTCCATGCGACTCTAAAGCCGCCCATGCAGCTCTGAAGCCACCCATGCGACTCTGAAGCCGTCCATGCGACTCTCCATGCGGCTCTGGAGCCGTCCATGCGACTCTCCATGCGACTCTCCATGCGGCTCTGAAGCCGTCCATGCGGCTCTGAAGCCGCCCATGCGACTCTCCATGCGGCTCTGAAGCCGCCCATGCAGCTCTGAAGCCATCCATGCGGCTCTGAAGCCGTCCATGCGGCTCTGAAGCCATCCACGCGACACTCCATGCGACTCTGAAGCCGTCCATGCGGCTCTGAAGCCATCCATGCAACTCTGAAGCCGTCCATGCGGCTCTGAAGCCGTCCATGCGGCTCTAAAGCCGTCCATGCGACTTTGAAGCTGTCCATGTGGCTCTGAAGCCGTCCATGCGACTCTCCATGCTACTCTGAAGCTGTCCATGCGGCTCTGACGCCATCCATGCGACTCTGAAGCCGTCCATGCGACGCTCCATGCAACTCTGAAGCCGTGCATGCGGCTCTGAAGCCGTGCATGCGACTCTGAAGCCGTGCATGCGGCTCTGAAGCCGTCCATTCGACTCTGAAGCCGTCCATGCGGCTCTGAAGCCGTCCATTCGACTCTGAAGCCGTCCATGCGGCTCATGCGACTCTGAAGCCGTCCATGCGACTCTGAAGCCGTCCATGCGACTCTGAAGCCGTCCGTTCGACTCTGAAGCCGTCAATGCGACTCTGAAGCCGTCCATTCGACTCTGAAGCCGTCCATGCGGCTCATGCGACTCTGAAGCCGTCCATGCGGCTCTGAAGCCGTCCATTCCACTCTGAAGCCGTCCATGCAGCTCTGAAGCCATCCATGCGACTCTGAAGCCGTCCATGTGACTCTGAAGCCGTCCATGCGACTCTCAATGCGACTCTAAAGCCATCCATGCAGCTCTGAAGCCGTCCATTCCACTCTGAAGCCGTCCATGCAGCTCTGAAGCCGTCCATGCGGCTCTGAAGCCGTCCATGCGGCTCTGAAGCCGCCCATGCGACTCTCCATGCGGCTCTGAAGCCGCCCATGCAGCTCTGAAGCCATCCATGAGACTCTGAAGCCCTCCATGCGGCTCTGAAGCCATCCATGCGGCTCTGAAGCCGTCCATGCGACACTTCATGCGACTCTGAAGCCGTCCATGCGACTCTCCATGCGACTCTGAAGCCGTCCATGTGGCTCTGAAGCCATCCATGCAACTCTGAAACCGTCCATGCGGCTCTGAAGCCGTCCATGCGGCTCTAAAGCTGTCCATGCGACTTTGAAGCCGTCCATACGGCTCTGAAGCCGTCCATGCGACTCTCCATGCTACTCTGAAGCCGTCCATGCTGCTCTGAAGCCGTCCATGCGGCTCTGAAGCCGTGCATGCGGCTCTGAAGCCGTGCATGCGGCTCTGAAGCCGTCCATTCGACTCTGAAGCCGTCCATGCGGCTCTGAAGCCGTCCATTCGACTCTGAAGCCGTCCATGCGGCTCATGCGACTCTGAAGCCGTCCATGCGACTCTGAAGCCGTCCATTCGATTCTGAAGCCGTCCATGCAACTCTGAAGCCGTCCATTCGACTCTGAAGCCGTCCATGCGGCTCATGCGACTCTGAAGCCGTCCATGCGGCTCTGAAGCCGTCCATTCGACTCTGAAGCCGTCCATGCAGCTCTGAAGCCGTCCATGCGACTCTGAAGCCGTCCATGTGACTCTGAAGCCGTCCATGCGACTCTCCATGCGACTCTAAAGCCGTCCATGCAGCTCTGAAGCTGTCCATGCGACTCTCCATGCGGCTCTGAAGCCGTCCATGCGGCTCTGAAGCTGTCCATGCGACTCTACAGCCGTCCATGCGACTCTAAAGCCATCCATGCGACTCTCATGCGGCTCTGAAGCCGTCCATGCGGCCTGAAGCCGCCCATGCGAATCTGAAGCCGTCCATTCGACTCTGGCCGTCCATGCGGCTCTGACGCCATCCATGCGCTCTGAAGCGTCATGCGCGCTCCATGCACTCTGAAGCCGTGCATGCGGCTCTGAAGCCGTGCATGCGCTCTGAGCCGTGCATGCGGCTCTGAAGCCGTCCATTCGACTCTGAAGCCGTCCAGCGGCTCTGAAGCCGTCCATTCGACTCTGAAGCCGTCCATGCGGCTCATGCGACTCTGAAGCCGTCCATGCGACTCTGAAGCCGTCCATGCGACTCTGAAGCCGTCGTTGACTCTGAAGCCGTAGCGACTTGAAGCCGTCCATTCGACTCTGAAGCCGTCCATGCGGCCGCGACTCTGAAGCCGTCCATGCGGCTCTGAAGCCGTCCATTCCACTCTGAAGCCGTCCATGCAGCTCTGAAGCCATCCATGCGACTCTGAAGCCGTCCATGTGACTCTGAAGCCGTCCATGCGACTCTCAATGCGACTCTAAAGCCATCCATGCAGCTCTGAAGCCGTCCATTCCACTCTGAAGCCGTCCATGCAGCTCTGAAGCCGTCCATGCGGCTCTGAAGCCGTCCATGCGGCTCTGAAGCCGCCCATGCGACTCTCCATGCGGCTCTGAAGCCGCCCATGCAGCTCTGAAGCCATCCATGAGACTCTGAAGCCCTCCATGCGGCTCTGAAGCCGTCCATGCGGCTCTGAAGCCGTCCATGCGACACTTCATGCGACTCTGAAGCCGTCCATGCGACTCTCCATGCGACTCTGAAGCCGTCCATGTGGCTCTGAAGCCATCCATGCAACTCTGAAACCGTCCATGCGGCTCTGAAGCCGTCCATGCGGCTCTAAAGCTGTCCATGCGACTTTGAAGCCGTCCATACGGCTCTGAAGCCGTCCATGCGACTCTCCATGCTACTCTGAAGCCGTCCATGCTGCTCTGAAGCCGTCCATGCGGCTCTGAAGCCGTGCATGCGACTCTGAAGCCGTGCATGCGGCTCTGAAGCCGTCCATTCGACTCTGAAGCCGTCCATGCGGCTCTGAAGCCGTCCATTCGACTCTGAAGCCGTCCATGCGGCTCATGGACTCTGAAGCCGTCCATGCGACTCTGAAGCCGTCCATTCGATTCTGAAGCCGTCCATGCAACTCTGAAGCCGTCCATTCGACTCTGAAGCCGTCCATGCGGCTCATGCGACTCTGAAGCCGTCCATGCGGCTCTGAAGCCGTCCATTCGACTCTGAAGCCGTCCATGCAGCTCTGAAGCCGTCCATGCGACTCTGAAGCCGTCCATGTGACTCTGAAGCCGTCCATGCGACTCTCCATGCGACTCTAAAGCCGTCCATGCAGCTCTGAAGCTGTCCATGCGACTCTCCATGCGACTCTGAAGCCGTCCATGCGGCTCTGAAGCTGTCCATGCGACTCTACAGCCGTCCATGCGACTCTAAAGCCATCCATGCGACTCTCCATGCGGCTCTGAAGCCGTCCATGCGGCTCTGAAGCCGCCCATGCGAATCTGAAGCCGTCCATTCGACTCTGAAGCCGTCCATGCGGCTCTGAAGCCGTCCATGCGGCTCTGAAGCCGCCCATGCGAATCTGAAGCCGTCCATTCGACTCTGAAGCCGTCCATGCGACTCTGAAGCCGTCCATGCAGCTCTGAAGCCGTCCATGCGACTCTGAAGCCGTCCATGCGACTCTGAAGCCGTCCATGTGACTCTGAAGCCGTCCATGAGGCTCTGAAGCTGTCCATTCGACTCTGAAGCTGTCCATGCGACTCATGCGACTCTGAAGCCGTCCATGCGACTCTGAAGCCGTCCATTCGACTCTGAAGCCGTCCATGCGGCTCATGCGACTCTGAAGCCGTTCATGCGGCTCTGAAGCCGTCCATTCGACTCTGAAGCCGTCCATGTGGCTCTGAAGCCGTCCATGCGGCTCTGAAGCAGTCCATTGGACTCTGAAGCCGTTCATGCAGCTCTGAAGCCGTCCATGCGGCTCTGAAGCAGTCCATTCGACTCTGAAGCCGTCCATGTGGCTCTGAAGCCGTCCATGCGGCTCTGAAGCAGTCCATTGGACTCTGAAGCCGTCCATGCGGCTCTGAAGCCGTCCATGTGACTCTGAAGCCGTCTATGCGACTCTCCATGCAATTCTGAAGCCGTCCATGCGGCTCTGAAGCCGTCCATGCGGCTCTGAAGCAGTCCATGCAACTCTGAAGCCGTCCATGCAACTCTGAAGCCGTCCATGCGGCTCTGAAGCTGTCCATGCGACTCTAAAGCCGTCCATGCGACTCTGAAGCTGTCCATGCGACTCTCCATGTGGCTCTGAAGCCGTCCATGCGAATCTGAAGCCGTCCATTCGACTCTGAAGCCGTCCATGCGACTCTGAAGCCGTCCATTCACTCTTTTTACCTGCAGCAGTAGATAAAAAAGAATAGGAAACTAAATGTAGTAATAAATAACTAGTAATTGACTCTAACTAAAATATTATTTAATATCAACAATCCAAACTAATTGCTTTCATTGAACGTGACTATTTTTAAATCTGTGATATCAATATATCAAGACTAAAAATATACTAATGGCGTAGTTTCAAGTAAGTTCTGGACGCTACCCACTCAGGACACTTGGATTACATTGGACGAGCAGTATGGAGGAATATTGACAAGTTTTTCTAGACTTTGATGGACCTTTTTGGCTCGGACCCTGGCAAACTCCATTGGGGGGGGGGGGTCGTCCAGATCTCCGGCTGCATTTGACATATTAAAAAGTGCTCCAGAGTCTTGCTCACCATGAGGGGAAGTGGAAAATAAAGTTACATCATTCTGAGGGTGGAATATTCCTTTAACAGTGTTCTTAGGAGCATTTCTAAGAAGTTTGGGGACTATGGCCCCAGGCTCGGTCAGTGATGGCTTTTTACTGTGGTGCCCGACTCTGGGCAAAGACACTCAGAGCTTGCTCACCTGAGTGGCGTGACGGGGGACTCGAACCCTCCGCACCAAAGCAAACAATCGAATAATCCATGTGAATTTATTCATTCTCTTCATGTCCATCATCCAGTGTTGCTTCAGGTAAATGTGCTGATTTTAACTACCAGGTGTAATAATGCTGTTTTTCGTCTTTATGAGGTTTGTATTTCTGGTAAGTCGAGATAAATAAATATAAGAATAATTTCAATTTCAATTTCAATTCTTTATTGCAGACACAAAGAAGGTCCATATTGGTTATAAAAGATAAAAAAGGTACAGCAACAAACATAAAAAAGACAAAAAAGACAATCAGTTCATCACATTAATTAAAAGTCTCTCCATCCAATGATTCCTCAAAGCAGATGTGAACCTGCAGCTGCTTAAATGAGGATTTGTCAAGGTCTGAATAACTGAGTTCTCTGACTCCTCGAGCCGTTGCATAAATCTAAACATTAAATGTCTTTGTAATGCCTCACAGGTGGGTATGCGAGCATCTACAAATAACTGACTTGCACTGTGCCACCTGGGCACCCTCAGCAGTAGCCTGAAGGCGTCATTGTAGGCCACAGTCAGTCTGCGGATGGTGCACCGCCTATAGTTCCACCATAAGGGGGCTGTGTACAGTGGTGTACAAAAGGCTTTAAATAAGGTGCATTTCACATCAGGAGAACACGTATTGAATTTACGTAAAAGCATATTTGCTTGGGTGTACAGTTTGCAATATTGCCTCTGAATATCTCTGTCATCACACCAGTCATCAGTAATAAAATGCACCAGGTACTTTACTTCACTAGCATGCATGATAGGCTTTTCACATAAATAAAATACTGGGAAGACCACATATTTGTCCTCCTCACTTCTTACAGTCATTATGTTACTCTTTGTGGGGTTATACAAAATATCATGTTCTTTCCCAAACTCAGAACAGATTTTCAACAATTGCTGCATCCCTGCACTGTACGGGCTGATTATCACCAGATCATCCGCATACATGAGATGGTTAACAACCGATGTACCAAAGACACACCCTGTTCTACAGCTGTTTAACTGTGAGGACAAGTCATCAATGTACACATTAAATAAAGCTGGAGAGAGAATACCCCCTTAACTCATTCATATGATGTTTAAAAAAATATCTTCTCAGAATATTTCATTTTAACATCAAGGATGTGACACTAAATAAGTATTAAATGTTTATGTGAGGATGAATTCAGAAAGGAAAACTTTCTAACAGTTTCTTTTATCATCATTTAGTGGCACTGAAACATTTTGATCATGTGAGAAATTATCATGATACAAACTTTGCAAAAACGTCAGGAAAAGTAAAACTAGATGGTATCAGTCGTTTTAAACGAGTTCACTGTCCAGTTCTTTCTGAGTCTTCTGGTTTGGAATCAGTGACAGCTGCAGAGGCTGAAGTCGAAGAAACGCGACCGAACCACAGATATGGACCTCACTGCTGTAAGAAACCCCTGCCCAAGATGGCGGCCGAGCCGACGTACGCTACGGGTCCGAAGGCGGCATCTAGTGTTCATTTCTATGGGAGCTGGTGACCGTTCCAAGATGGCGGCCCCACGGCTCGTCAGCTCTCATAGGCGGCAGCGGTTAGGCACAGAGAGCTGGCTCCCTCTAGTGTTGGATCCGCTGAACTGCACCTTCCTGATCCACCTGTTTGGGTCAATAACAGCAGCAGGTCACATGGTGATTAAAACACAGCAGCTGCAACAGTACAGACACCTCTCTCTCTCTCTCTCTCTCTCTCTGAAAAAAACAAAACAAAAACTCTGTTAGTAAGGTCAAAAGACCATTTCAGGCAACGCTCTGACAAACAAACAAACAAAAACATTCTGTGTTGGAAAAATATCTCAAAATGAAGATCAGATTTCTGTAAATCAGACATAACTTCTGATTGAACTTCTGAGCGAATCAACGAGTAGCCTACTATTTTCCCGTGTTTCAGGTTTGACTTGCCGTAGATACTGGGTCGTTCTCCACACGTCTACTTGCCACAACACCGTGTTAAACGGGGTTGATAAAATGAACAGCAGGTAAATCACGAGCTCAGCTCCCTCCATTGTTGTTCAGTGTGTCGCAAACAAATGGCTTTTCAAATGGGAATAAAACTTGATTTGAAAAGTCTAAACTTGCAGCACTTTTGTAAATCTTTAAAGATGAATGTACATTTTGATTAATAAACCATATTTAAAATTATTTTTATATATAACTGCTCTGGTGGGGGTGTTAGCTGTTTTAGCACCTGAGCAGATATATTTTATGTACAGTTGGGAGGGACTTCGAGGGTTTACGACACCAGTATATAAATTCAGAATAATTTAACATTTATTGTCGATGGCTTAAGGTACCTGAGAAAGAAAAAAATCCTTTCATCCATTTTTATTTTTTATAGAAACACGTGAATGAATTCAGCTAAAGGTCCATTTATGCTTCCTTACGTACGTCAGTGGTGATGTCCGTTTCATGCGTCGCCGTTTTCAGACTTGCATGCATCTTCTGCGGTACGATGGTTCATATATCAGTTTGTCCACTAGGCGGCAGCGCTGAGTTCATAGTTCCGCTTGGTGTCAGTAACGTAGATACGAGTGTATTTTCGGACAGCCCCTCCTCAAAACGCCATCCACGTCCACAGATGTTCTCTTTTTGTTTGCCGTCGTCTTTCTCACCCCGGCTTTACACCTGGTCCGTGACGTGAGCGCAGCGCAGCGGCGCGCCCTGCGCACCGGATCGCGCCCATGTAATCAATGGTGTGAAACATATTGCTCACGTTGCGGCGCGTGAGCGGTCCGTCGTCGCTCCGGCATGCCGTGCCGCTGCGCTACAGATACGCGCCAGCTCTATTTTTGACGCCCCACGCACCGACACCGCGTCAATATCAGTAGTTCAGATCGAACCAGACAGGAAGTCAGACACAGGTTCAGTGTAAAATATCCGGTAACTTCCTAAACAAAAGCCACCGTGCAGCTTTTAAACTGCTGAACTACCTGAACATGACAGCATCTCCGTGTCCACAAGGTTACAGTGAAATAAGAAACCATGACGCATGAACATGTGGACAAAATGAACCATTTGGATGACAATCACAGGCGATCTAGCAGCCCTCTCGTGATTTCGTGATGTCACCAATCAACAACAGCTGGTGCACCTGCGGGTGCGCTGCGCGGCCGCACAGTGAACGGTGTAAATGCTCGCGCCGAGGAAGTCGCAGCAAAGCCGCTGCGTGGCGCTGCGCTCACGTCACGGACCAGGTGTAAAGCCGGGGTCAGGGCTGTTTGACGTCGGCGGTTTTTGTGTTGTTTTCGTCCCGTTCCTGTTCTTCTTCTCTGGTTTTTTCCTGCTCATCAGCGCCACAGCAACACTGACCCCGCGGTTTCCGGTGGTATCGCTCCGTCTTCCGTGTCGAGTGACGGACCAACAAGCCCCTCGAAAACGCACCAAATTACGTACGTAACCGACGCAGGCGACAGACGAAACTATCCGTCCGTTTGCGGATCCGTCTTCTGTGTCGAGCATAAATGGGCTTTAACCGTGGAACTTTTGACCCAAACATCAGCCTCATGTCAGCAATAATGAATTTGATCTGGGGTCAGTATACTGTACAACACTTGATGCATGTGGGGGCTGTGAGGGGGCTGCCCTCCTCAAAAACCAGACATGGTAACTTTGCAGGAGTGAATCCGTCTCTCATTGGATCATGTGACCAGGAGCAATTTACGGTTTGATGACTTTGCTGTCAGCTGATCAAAGTGGTCTGCAAACACAGTTCCAAAACACCGACAGAGACGGTTTCATTTAGCCAGTTTTGTGGTTTAGCGCCCCTAGTGGCCAAAAGTTACACAGCATTCCTGTACGTTGCTTTTACGTGACCAAACTTAGCGCCCTCTACTGGATTCAAACATTAAATGGCAGTGCCCCCTGGTGGCTGAAGTAATTACGACATTTAACCATTGTCTACATGAAAATCTGGATGAATAAGAAACAAAAATCCTTACATCAAAAAACCTGAACAAGTCCATCATTCTGTTTTATTTTCGGGGGCTGTTTAAATGGAAAACCTTTTTTTTTTTTTTTTTTATCTCAGGGGGTTTATGGTCTCTGAATGGTTTACACAACAAAGACAAATGAAGAGGGAACATTTGTTGATTTTGAATATGCTTTTATTGTTAGTAGACACCGTGAACAATGTTAAAAGGTAAATGTGACAGCGAAGAAAAAAATCATTTTCATTCACAGAGTTTATAATCAAGATTCATTTCTATTATTACGATTAATCAGTTTATTTTCCAGACAGACGGGAGGCTGTGACGTGTCCTCAGGAAGTCTCTCTGACACTTTGACTCAAATAATGGAAAGATTTACATTTTTGCTCATAAAACAGTGAACAGAAGCTTGTGACTTGCGGGATTTCATTCTGATATGGGGCTCTCTCGCTCAACTTTTACTCATAGTTTGGGTAATTTAGAGTAATCGGGGGAACTGGAAATAGACCTGAATTAAAAGAGTCAGAAAAAACATTTGCTTCTAAAAGTTAAAGACAAATAATTCATCTATTTAACCAAATATAACTTCACAAATCTAAACTGGAGCTTTTTTTTGTTGTTTTGACTGCATATATTCTAAAATATTCAAACAGAATGGGACTCTATGTTAACAGTAATTAAAAACAGTGTGAAAATAACTTTTCTTTTCAACAAATGTGGTATTCGTTGTGCCATTTGAAACTTAGTCAAATAACTTTTCCTTTTTTTGTCTTAAAATACAGCAAATTTATTAATTTAACAATTTAATTTCATGTTCATGTGTTGAATTTCGCCTTCAGGAGCAGTTATGTCATGCAATTAATGCTGTCTTTATCCTTTAGACCCATGATGAGTCTAAAAACAGACTCAAAGTAAAATAATATTCATATTGATGAAATTTAGACTTTAGACCGTCACAAATCCTCCATATCTGTGGAATAAAACAAACTGTTGCATTTCTGCATTTAAATGATTAAGAGGGAGGAAAATTCATCATGAAAGAAGTCACTTGTCTGCGTCGCGCACTCAGAGCCGATGGCAGGATGCAAGTTAGTTTTGGACTAAGAAGTCAACTTTTCCGTATATCTGTAAAAAAGAGGGGAAAAAAGTCAAATGTCAACTTTTTGTATCAGGACATCACTTCCTCTATCTTCCATGCTAACAACTATGTTTTAAGAGTGGAGTGAAACTTGAGATTTGGAAGCAAAAAACTGTGTGTTAAGATAGAAGCTGATGAAAATTAGGAAAAAGCTGTGAAAAAAGCACAATCCATTTTGACAAACATTTTAAGAAACATGTAAACAAGGATGCTAGTGTATGTTTCCCATGCTAATCCTGATATTTACGTAATTTAGCCACAACCTTTTAGGCTGGCTACAAATCCAGCACAGCTGTAGTTAGCATACCTACACTCATGTAAGATGTAAAAAAAAAATAGCATTAGCAGTGTAATGCAGGCTTGCTGGTCTGCAGTTCAATTCACAGCTTTTACATTCTGAACAATTCTTGGTGAAATTTTGTCTCATGTTTCCTCCAACATGCCCTTTTGTCTGTAGTGCACATGGGAAGATGCTGAAAATGTGAATTTACTTGTGGAAAGCACTTTGAGTGGTCAAAAAATTACTCTAAGCCAATAGAGAGAAGATGGTTCTTTGCAGCTGTATAATGACTGAAATGATCACATATTGAGGAAAAGACCAAATAGCAATGGTGTCATAATATTAATGGTAGAAATGTGATTTCAGAGCAGTAAAAAAAAAAAAAAAAACCTGGTTAGATTTAGAACAAAAAGCCTTTCACCCCATTAAATTCAAGATCTACCATCTTTGTAAAAATTATGGTATGTTTTTGCTTAATGGAAAATGGTTTCATACTGTAAATTAACAAGATTTGTTCTGTAATTTGTATGAAATCGTACAATAAATTTAACAGTAATTAACCACTTTTGATTTTACTCTTTTTTTCCACTAATTTTACCCATGTGAAAACAAGTCACAGTAAAATACTGTGTATTTTACATTATTGACCTGTAAAAATCAAAGTTGGATACTGTAAACATAACTACAAAGATTTGACCTATTTAAAACTGTGATGTACAATTTTAAAATTTAAAGTTTTTCACTGTTGATGGTCATATTTTTTAACTGTTATTTACAGACTTTTTTACAGTGTGTCTGTAAAATTATGTAATGTTTTTGCCTGATGGCAAATGGTTTTATACTGTAAATTTAAATGTCCACATTAAGAAAATCTGTTCTGTAATTTGTATAAAATGGAACAGTAGATTTTACAGTAATTACCCACTTTTGATTTTGCACATTTTTCCAACTAATTTTACCCATTTGAAAAGAAATCACAGTAAAATATTGTGTATTTTACATAATTTACCTGTAAAAATAGTTATAGTTGGATACTGTAAATTTATCTACAGAGATTTGACATATTTACTCCAATTTTGATATTTCCAATTTTGAAATTTACAGTTTTTCACTGTTGATATTTATATTTATCAACTGTTTTTTAACAGACTTTTTTACAGTCTGTCTGTAAAATTATGGTTTTTGTGTAATGGCAAATGGTTTATACTTTAAATGTCCACATTAACTAGATCTGTAATTTGTACAGAATAATACAGTAAATTTTATAGTAGTTATCTACTTTTGACTTCATGCTTTCACTAAATACGAAAAGAAATCACAGTAAATATTGTGTATTTTACATAGTTTACATTTAAAAATTTAAGTTGAATACCGTTAATTTATTTACAGAAATTTGATGTATTTACGATGGTGATGTACAATTTTGAAATTTACAGTTTTCCACTGTTGCTATTTAACATCTTTTACCATATTTTTTACAGACTTTTTTTTTTTTTTTACAATGTACCCTTTTTAAATTGATTCATCATATTTCATCTGTGCTTGAAAACATTAACCACATCATTATTATTTCTTATTATATATGCCATTATTACGACTCAAACTGTAGCCACAGGAACATTGCAGGTTGCATGAAATGTGATCTACCCCGCAGCATTAGCATAACTGTTAGCTTACGTCACTCATGGTCTCACTGTCCAGCAGTGCCACGATGGTTTTGTTGCCAGGTCTCTTCGGTATGAACCCCACCTTCTGGACCATCTCACCGTATGGATCAATGGTCCTGTAACAGAGAAAGTTGTTTAAAATCGAGCGCATGACGGCACACGCTCAGCTGTTACTGTGTGCGCGGTGCATTTACTTTTGGGGTAACTCTCGGTAGTTCAGCACTCCAGCTCCTTCCATGTGGAGCTTGGCGTTGTGCAGCGGTACGCCGAGGGGATTCTTGAAGAAAACGGTGGCGAATGTTTCCCGGTTCACTTGTTTGTGGCCACTCACCTAACAAAAGATCAGCACAATCAGTGGGATTCAAATTTTTCCAAGACATTTTTACACCTTTCTTTTACACTTCGCTGATCTGATGTGAGAGCACAAGAAAAAGAAGTGTGTAAACGTGTATATATCACATTTTCATAAAACTGGGTTGAGACTGATCACTACAACACAAACATACTAAATAATTAAAAAGTAATTTAGTAACAACAGTGCCGGTTGTTGCCAGTAAAATCATGAAGACTTGGAGCATGACCACAGAGAGAGGTCAGTGAATCACTGATTAAACAAAAATAAACTAAATATTCATTCGGCCTATGACGTAGACGGTAAGAAACAATTATGCAGTAAATATTTTACATTGTTTATCAATGCATTTAATAATTTATTCAGATTTTATTTTTTTTCTAAATTTATCTACTGTACCTGCTGAAAGTTTAGACGCACTCCCATTAAAGAAAAGCCTAGATTCAAAACTGTAATTCAAATCACTCGAAACTGAAAAAAGTAATAATAAAAAATTTACTAAATTACAATTTAGTGAAATGAAATATTGATTTGAATTGTGCTTTTCTTTTTAAATAATAACAAAACCAATCAAACAAAACTGTCCCAGACAAATTAGAGCAGCTTTCTCATGAACATGGACCAACAAACCTGTGAACAGGTGCAGACGTCTGATTGGACGTTACAGAAAACACCTGATTGTAGTGACTGACTCTAATTTACCTCTCCCTTTACATCATTTCTGACTTATTTGACATTCCTGGAGTTGTTGTTGCCCTGCAGCATCCCGATGCTGAGAAATTGACACATGCTAGCAACTGGATATCAACGCACATTTCACACATGCATCATGGCAGATTCATCAGAAAAACCCCAGAGAACATATCAGAGTCAGCATCAGACTTTCACTGGCTGGAGAGATCTCAGAGACGCGGCAGAAGCTAGATGAATGTCATTATCTGTCACTGGGGGTGACAGACGACCCTGTCACTGATAAATCTGCCAAAGTTCAGTCGAGTGGCTTTAACTCCGATGTGCAAAGCATTGGTGGCTTACAGTGGTGTGTTCGTGGAGCAGGAACGACTGATCATGATACGGCTCTAAGAGAAAATATGCAAAACTTCAAAAGCAACACAAACGTCTCCTTTTAATCTTGATTCTCTGCCATCATCGTATTTCTTTACGGCACATGAGTTTATGCTCCATGTCTTATTCATGTTTTCTGCTTTTGGTGAATTTTTGATGCAGCGTTACAGCAACACTTACAGGCCTCTTATGAAACAAATCAGCTTATTACGTTTACCTAAAGACAAGCTTCTGTTTAGCTTTATACAGTCCGGTGGCTTAGTGAAAGGATTGTGCAATTGTGGATAAAAGCACCATTCCACGATGGGTCCTGAGAGTCAGTTATTGAATTTTATGCATCATAGTCTGAAACATGTGAGGCTTTTTTATGAGAAACACTTCATGCTTTAAGTGCTGATGACATGATTTTGACATTTTTTACCATGTTATAGACAAAAACGTTCTTCATGACGCTCTGAAACAAAACAGGTGCACCTGCATTAAATGAGTTACTTGGAAACATGGCTGCATTTCAGCACATCTGACCAGACTGTGTCTGTTTGCAGAAACCGGAAGCTCTTCGCCTCTGTTCGTATGGATTTTAATGGGTTTATTTCAGTTTTTAAGTTACTTCTCCAGTTTTACGGATGGACAGAAACGGCTCAGCCTTCTGTTGTATTGCCAGTTAACGTTTAAAAGCTCGTAAGGACGGTGTTATTTCATTTATGTTTCCTACAGATGCTGAATCACATTGGAAGAGGATAAGGTACACTGTACCATTGCTTACCCATCCAAATTATGGGAATCAGGTGTTCCAGTCACTTCTATGTACACTTTGGTGTACATATGTATATATGAGACTTCTGAACATTAACAACACAAATAATGAAGCGAGACATGGAAAATTCTTCAAAGATAATCTTGAAATAATGAATGAAATGTTTTACCGATATGGTGAGGTTTGGAGGTTTCAGGTGGAGCACCTTCACATCGGTCACTTCCTCCATTTCCGTCTGTCCATCCACCACAATCTGCAGGCTGCTCTTAGAGCCCAGGTGTGGCATGTACTCCTGCGGTGGGATCTCAAACATGATGCTGTTTTCTGCAACGCACACACAGGTTTAAGGTGATTACGTTTTATTTGTCAGCCCCACAAGCACACGGCACTGCAGGCTCGTCCCACTCACGCTGGAAGGCTGCCACATGGATAGTGAACTTCTCAGATTTGAAGCTGTCTGCTGCCACTCCAGTGTAGAAGATGACCGACACTTCCAAGTAACCTTTCACCGTTTGGTCAGTTTCACACTGGCTAGCGAACGTCACCATCACCTTCACCATGCCTCCCAGAGGGCACTGGAAAAAGAAAGAGCAAGCAAAAGAGAGGTGGATATGAGTGGAAGAAGGACTGATGGTCCTTTATCCTCCACCTTTTTCCCTCGCTGAACCACAGGGAGGTATATGACAGCAACCTGGCAACGAACAACTGAAACCGGGAGAATAGATGCAGAGGGACTGACGAGAAGGGCTGAACGATACATCGTTTTCAGATCAAAACTGCGATTTCAGACCACGCGATCACGTGATCGCCAAAGCTATAATAACTATAAATAGCAGTACTTCTAAACAGTAGTATAATTATAGTTATTATATTATGATTTTCATAATAATCATAGTAATAATTATATGTATAATTATATATGTGTTTGGCCTAATATTTATATAATAATTATTCATTTATTATTAGCATCTTTGATTGTTGTCATAATCTCTATTTTATTGACTTTTATTCATCATCTTTAATTGGTTTAATTGTACTTTATTAACTCATACAGCTTGATAAGGTATAAAAATGGACCATGAAGGTACAGAAATGTCTTTCAGAAAGGAACCCCCCCAGCAACAAGCTTTGAACCCTGTTAAGTACAAACTGGTACCTCTGTTTCTGAGTGTGTATGTATATATATATATATATATATATATATATAGTAGGGCTGTCAGTTTATTGCATTAATTAGATTAATTTATTACAAATCGTGTAATTAATTAGAGTAAATTTTTTAATCGCCTGATATTCTTAGTGCTCCACAAAAAGTGCTCCTTGCTCAGCATGAGGGTGAGTAGAAGATGAACGCACATCGTTCTGTGGGTGTTCCTTTGATGTCTATGAATGAAACCAGGTGAGTCAGGAACAGGAAGTAAAGGAAACAAAATATACAAGGAACGACTCTACAAAATAAAACAGGAAACGAGACGGGACTAAGACAAGACAAAAACTAACTGAAACCCCTCAGATCATGACTCACTCCCACATTTTAGCAATCTGTGGCCATGGATTAATAAACGTTCTATCGATGTCACTAGATGGGTTCTGTACTCGCAGGATTACTGAATAAGTAGTACTCTTTAAACATCTCTCTGCGTGAACCTATGCCCCGCAGTGATTAGAAATCCAGGTTCTGTCTCCTTTTTCACTCATTTTTCTCTTTACGTTCTCGATCTATACTGTATGTAGCATCTGTTGCTGCATCTCTGCTTACAGACGGACTACAGGGAGATAAATGCATTTATTTTACCGGCTCAGCCTTGATCTCAACGGACAGCTGTGTATCCGGCAGCTCAGCGTGGTCTCTGTCGATGCCGTGCCCTTCTGCCCTGGACATGGTCGCCTCGTTCTGTGCGCTGCCTGCACACACACATCAGTGGACTTACTTAACTGTGTTTATGTTGGTCACATGTAAGTAACGTGGTCGGTACAAGCACCTTCAGGGTACTTGTATTTGTGTGTGACATCCTCAGAACCCCAGGAACCAAGAGCTTTGGTGCAGATGTACTGTCCAACGGTAGTTTTGTCCACCTTGAATGGCGTCATGTTGCCGTATTTGTCAGACTTCAAGTAGATTATGTCACTGTTCACCTGGAGGAAGCAAAGTATGTCATCAGGACAAGATCACTTTCAAAAGTCAATCCTGTATTTGAGACACAGAAAAAAGTAAATCCTATAAATAAAACGGCAGTGTTGAGAAGCGTTATGCCTGCCGCACATGAGAGCTTTCTGCTGAGCTTAGAGTCATCGGAGGCCGTTCGCTCAGCAGCTCGTCACCGTGTCGCCTGATTTTTGGTGAGTTTTCTGCTTCATGAGGCCTTGAGGTGAAAATCAAACACGTTTGATATTTTTCGCCTTGTGAGGCAAAAAATATCAAACGTGTTTGATTTTCATCGCACGGTCTCCTGGGGCGGAAAACTCACCAAAAATCAGGCGACACGGTGACGACCTGCTGGGCGAACGGCCTCCATGACTCAGCAGGAATCAGGCGACACGGCGACGAGCTGCTGAGCGCACGGCCTCCGATGAGCAGAAAGCTCAGGTGTGCGGCAGCCATTTTGCTTTGCTTAGCTGTGATGATGAGGATGAAGTTCTGATTCTGTTCCTCACTGACCTCAGCGAAGACGAATGGACAGTCAAACGGGTGACTCAGCTCGCCGTCCTTGATGGCAGTGACGGGGGATGGACCGCAACGGAAATATCCTTAAACACAAGCAGAGTGGTGTTTAAAGACAACGCCTCCATGTCTGCTGGCGTCTCCGTTTGTCTGTGTCCTACCATCACTGGTCTCCTGGGGCGTGGCGTCCACCACCTGCCAGCCGCTGTATTTCGCTGGTAGGTCAAAGCGCCTCAGGAAGCTCTCGCACCAGCAGTGGTAGTTCCTGCACAGAGAAGTCCAGACCGGTTAATATGGTTTTTCTTTCGTGTACACAGTTGATTGTATTTCTGCCCCTAAATCTCATTCATAGACGTGTTCTTGGACCAACCACATCGAATCCCTGGTGCGGTTTCTGTCTGGTGCACCGTCTGCTGTGAAGATGAGTTCGGTCTTCAGGTTGCCCGTGTTGTCGTGGGCCGAGTTAAAGTTGGTGATGACCCTCGTTGCGATGCCAATACATCGCAGGACTACAGACGTAGAGAGTTGAAATCACACAATGACCAAAAAAACCTTCACCAACTGGACTGAACTAAGCAAATAGATGAGAGCCTCCTATCAGATAATTATGGTCTGGATGATGTGTTAGGCGGCAACAACTTTTTAATCCTAACTGATGCAGCGAGTAGCTTCTGATTTATTAAACAACCACACCATGAAGAAAACATACACACATCCTCTGGTGGGGAAAGGATCTTCATCTGTTTCAGAAGGGTCAGTTATTGGAATCAAGGGAAAAAAACCATCGAAGAAGATGCTGGCATGACAAAAAATTAGGCTAAATCTGCATAATTTACACTGGAATGATAGTGGGGAGTCTGTCGTCTTCCAGGAAGAAATGTGGTGGAAAAAGAGATTTTCTGAAACTGAGCAGATGTTCCATGACTTTTAAATGTTTTTTTTTTAATCTATTTTGGTCCTTAGTCAATATCAATATTTAAAGGCGTTATAGAAGAACAATTTTTGCGATATTCAATAAAATTGGGTTCACCACCCCACACTGTATAATCAATTAAAAACTTTAAAGACACACAACGGAGCTTTGATCAGTTTTCTCGGTGACCCCGCTATCGGCGGCTAAACTAGCATCCATCTTCATCGTACCTGTGCTGTGATTCCCTCCAGCCGGTAAAATCCGGTCTTATCTTGACTCTTGTTCTGTCCCTTCCTCTCGTTTCTTTACCGAATCCGACATGATGCGTTCAAACACCCGCGGTGTTCATGTCTGGTTCGTATCCGTTTGTTAGTAAGTGACGCGTTGCTGCAACCAAACGTCACGGCCACGTCCCGGATGGGAAACTCACATTCTGCCGTTTCTGAACCTCAGGATGCTGCTGGACAGTGACGGCTCGAAAATGCGCGTAATGAATGTTGCTGTGTCATCAAAACGAGTTAGAAACGCAGATTTTTAAGCTTTAAAAGCTACGTTGTGTGTCTTTGAAGATATGAATATTATTCTACATCAGCTGTGAAAGTAATGGGGCAGGAAAAAAACTTCCTCCAATCATCTCTGCATTCCTTACATTTTCCATTTGTCTGCTGGCTCGTTAATCACTTCTACTACTTCACCGTAGGAAGAGTGATTGATGGTCAATTCAACGGGTAATGAGAGTGATTGATTGGTGTCAGAAGCTGTGCGCACCCATCTGACATTTACAGCAGGTAGCTAATAATGGTTCTGCTAGCAGGTAGCGACGTTCAGACATCTGTTTTACTTGCATTTGAGACGTGATGGAGAATCTGTAGCTGCTGTCTGCCGGGGCGGCTCGTGCACGTTGTTCTGGTGCAGGTTGGTCTTGCGCATGCGCTGTATTCAAAACTCGCTAAATAACTAACTCACTAAGCTAGTCTCTGATTTCTGAAGAGCCGAAACATCTTCTATCATGCCTTTATAGGTTTTTGAAGACTTGACACTGAGGACATTTTAAGGTGTATTGTCGTAAACGTGCATGCACTTACAGGTGCAGAGAACTCCAGCAAACACCCAGCACTGGGCGAAGCGGACAGGGTTTCCACTGCCATGGTACTGTTGCAGTATTTTGATGCTGCCTGTCCAAGATGTTGGGGAGACACCCATGGAGTAGTCATCACTCCAGTTTCCAACCAACACACCCTGATCATCTTGAGAATTTATCTGAGGGAAGAGGTTGGTCAAACATCAGCCGATGTACGTTGTTTATACGGAGACGTTTGCTTGCCAGCAGATTTGTGTAGAAGCTTAAACTACAGCAACAGAAAATCAGGTGATTCCTTTTCCCTGTTGCGTACTTACCACTGCAGATGCTGTGCGTACGATTTTGATGACATTGTTACGGTTGTAAATTGCCATCCGACAAGAATCCAGGATGTAGATACAGGCATCCAAAATGCCCTGCTCAAACTGCAGGGGGGGGCAAGATGTAATCCGTTAACAGTAGTCTATGCTACGCTTTGAATATGACTTGTATGTTTAAGTGTGTAAGTACCTGGCCGTACACCCAGCTACGCTCTGCTATGGCCCCCACTGAGCCCTGGTAGATGCAGCCAGTTTGGTTGAGGACGTACTCCCCGCGTCCAGCATCATCAGGATAGTAAGCATCATCATCTGCAAGGAATCCAACAGAAGCTGTTTCACGATAACTGATCGGATCTGCTATCATCTGTTTTATTTGGCAGACTCTGGAGCACTTTTTTAATATCTCAAATGCAGCTGGAGATGGGGGGGGGGGGTCGATTTTCATATAATGGATTTCACTGGCGACTGAAACAAAAAGGTCCATACTTCAGCAGGTCTATTGGCAAGTTTTTGTGGACTTTTATGGACCTTTATGGTTCAGTCGCCGCTGAACTCCATTATATAAAAGTTGGTGGATAATGACCCCCCCCCCCCCCCCCGGATCTCCGGCTGCATTTGAGAGATTAAAAAAGTGCTGTAGAGTCTTGCTCAGCATGAGGATGAGGAGAAGATGAAGGACCATCATTGTGTGGGTGTACTATTCCTTTAATGTTTCAGGCGCAGAGGACAATAAAAAAAGACCATTTTCACAGCAAAAATTGGAGAGTTGAATTATCAGGGTTAAACCTTTCAGAGTTGATTTTAACTCAAAAAGAGTGAAATGGTTCTCAGCACTGGGAATAAATCACTTCAGGGTTAATGTAACTCCTTTCAAACATAACTCCACCCCCCACCCCAGACTTCAGAGTTAAGTGTTGGGGTTATGAAGTTGATCATGTGAGAGTGAAGTTTGACTCTATGGACATAATTAAGCTCCGCCTACACACTGAACTGTAACTTCTGTCTCACTTGTACCTGCAGCTGAAACGGTCAATCTGAAAATATCTTCTAATTCGAACGTTTGAACAACTTTCAGTTCTTTCTTTCACCACTAGGAGGCATTGACAGGAGGAGGGTCCGTACCTGGGCACCAAGGGTTGAACAGCATGTACATGTTAGTGCTGGTGTCCTTCTGGGTGCGCTCCATGCCGTTGCCCACGGCGACGCCAATGTACGTACGATAAAGCCCGAAGATGGCTTTGGGGCTTGGTGTGATGCCCAGTGTCACGACTGTGCCCTGCGCATCCAGAATCTGGCCTGCCCATGCACCACCGGGACGGTTGCCAAAGGCCACGATCACGTGACTGCCCTTGGTGACGGAGGGATCGGAGCCTGGAGAAGAGGAACACACGGACAAGAAGGTGGAAAATGAAGACTGGAAATGAGTCTAAACTCCTCTAACTACACCCTCCATCAAATGCATCTCAAACGTTTTGGAAAACATCTCTGACTCCCACTACAATGATTATCTGTGGAGCTGTGTGATGTCAGAAAAATAATTCAACAAAAAGCTTAAAAATTGTTCGCATTTATTCCAGTTTTAGTTTTCTGGACACCTCTTAGCAGTGTGGTTAAAACTGCAGCTGCCTGTCTGATGGTGGGTTAACAAGTTCCAGTTCCAGGAAGTTTCTAAACATTTTCAGCGTTTAAATTTAAGTTTTATCATCCAGAAACAAAGTTATTACTGCTGCTGTTTAAAAATCCACATTCAGCTTTATCTGGAGGAGAGAGGCTGACTTTGGGCTGCAGGTGTTGTTTCTAAGCGGTGAACCAGATCCATCACAACACCATTTATTCTCCTTATTTATGGAGATTCTGATAGTTTTACAAACTTACATTTACAATATTTATCATAAAACAAAGTTAGGCTGATACTGCTGCTATCTGGAATAGACCAGGTGGGCGGGGTCAAGCCTTGTTTTGGGAGTGGGTGGGTATCGCTATATTTTAAAGTAAAACGTAGTTTTTTTGTTTTTTTTACACTTTTCAAGTTTGTAAAAAAAAGAACGTACGGTATACAGTTGTGTAAAAAAGTGTTTGCCTCCTTTCTGATTTCTTATGTTTGTCACACTTACATGTTTCAGATCATCAAACAAATTTAAATGTGAGACAAAGATAACACAAGGTGGACTTGCTGGTGTGTTCTGGATCATTGTTCTGCTGCAGAACCCAAGTGCGCTTCAGCTTGAGGTCACCAACAGATGGCCGGACATTCTCCTTCAGGATTTTTTGGTAGAAGCAGAATTCATGGTTCCATTTACCACAGCAAGTCTTCCAGGTCCTGAAGCAGCAAAACAGCCCCATACCATCACGCTACCACCACCATATTTTACTGTTGCTATGATGTTCCTTTTCTGAAATGCAGTTTTACTTTTACGCCTGAATCCCATTGAGATGCTGTGGCATGACCTTAAAAAGGCGGTTCATGCTGGAAAAGCCTCCAATGTGGCTGAATTACAACAATTCTGCAAAGATGAGTGGAACAAAATTCCTCCACAGCGCTGTAGAAGACTCACTGCCAGTTATCACAAACGCTTGATGCAGTTGTTGCTGCTAAGGTGGAACAACCAGTTATTAGGTTTAGGGGAAGATCACTTTTTCACAGGGACATGGAGGTTTGGATTTTTTACCCCCTTACTATTAAAAACCTTCATTTAAAAACTGCATTTTGTGTTCACTTGTGTTATCTTTGATTAATATTTAAATTTGTTTGATGATCTGAAACATTAAGTGTGACAAACATGCAAAAAAAAAAAAAAAAGAAATCAGGAAGGAGGCAACACTTTTTCACACAGCTGTATATATATATATATATATATATATATATATATATATATACATATATTTAAATACACACAAAAAAATCTCTCAAATTTCAGGGTGCTGGGATTCATTTCCACCAAATTGAGCTACAATTGCCCAATTTACTCCAGTAATTGCTTCAGTGTCCAAGCAATTACTAGAGAAAGCTAGGTGAAATCTTCTCACAGAAATAAATATGAATATAAATATAATATAAATATAAATACAAGCCAAACTAAGGCTAAGGTGTTAGGAAACTAAAGAAAGTGAGTTATGCAGCGATGACATGAGGAGAGGTAAGATCAGACTTGGGACGTACCGATGAGGAACTCCACCTGGAAGTCATCCTGCGGCATGACTGGACGGCTGAAGGTGACTTCAATGGCAAACTGCTGACCACGACGCACCACCAGCTTGTCGGTTATGTACTCGGTCGTGTTGTGACTTGCTTCATTGAATTCCTTCATCATGTTGATGCCCATCACCTTCAGGGGCCCTAAAGGAGGCAAATGAAAGCAAAGCGCCGTGACTCAGAGCTGAAACCATCCCACAGACCGATGAGGGTTAGCATCATATGAAACTTACCACCTTCCCCTGGATGAGCTCTGGGCCCGGCCCCACTTTCACCGCGAAACAGTTCAAATATGCCAAAATCCTCCTTATCATCCGCATAAAGGTTGATGTTGGGCACCTGAACGTCATCAGAAACAAAGCAAAGAGTAGATAAAAAACATGTCATCAGTTCTTCAGCTTCAAAGAAAGTGCAACGTTCTGATGGAGAAGTTACCGGCCCAGGAAAGCGCCCCTTCAAGGTTGACAATGACATGGTGGTCGAAGCCCAAAAGTTCCTCTGCACAAAAGAAAATCACATTCAGGAAACGACAAAGATTAACCAATACCGAAAAATGACAAAAACTTTTTGATTAATAATATTTGAGAACCATGTAACCAACCAAGAGGCTGTAAAAGTCAAACATTTAGCTTCCCCTGTGACATTAATGCGTCAGAGGTGAAGAGATGAGGCTGCAGGTGGAGGAGGTGATGCTGATGGAGGACAGGAGAGAGATCCTTAACCCCCCCACCTGCTCCCCGGTCACCGCTGTGGCAGCACACTGCTCTCCAGTTTAGATGGGCTGATTTTCTCATCTGAGATAAACGAAGTAAAACTATTATGACTATTCGGCCGTTTATTTGATTTCGGGCACTTTTGAGTTTTTTCCCTCAAAAATGAACATGTTACTAAAAAATTAAATGTCACATTACCTCGTCACGCCTACCTTACCTGAATCATCGTCCTTCTCGAGTCAAAATCTCAATTTGTCGATACATTAATTTAATATTTCATTTAAAAAATGGTTCTTATAGTCAGATGCTTCATAGAAACGTCACCACAAGCATGATGGTCATAGACATAAACACTAGATGCCGCCTTCGGACCCATAGCGTATGTCAGTTCGGCCACCATCTTGGGCAGGGGTTTTGAACAAGCAGTTAGGTCTTTATCTATGGTAAGGTCACGTTTCGTGCTCATGAAAGAAACAGCAAAACAAAGAAAAGGGGAAACACGTTTCACATGAAGAAGTGGTTTTATGTCATTCAGTTGTTATGAACGTGTGTAGTTTTGTGTCTCTTAAGCTAACATTTATTAAACTAGCTTATGTTAACACAAGACATCAGTAAGATGATGAAAGTGACATTTGGTAACAGCCGTTGTTTGCAGATGGGTTTGGTCCATTTCTATGAAATCAGTTTCATGGTTCTAACATTAGTGTTGAATATGAACGTGAAGTTCGTTCATGTCCTGAATTATAACTGCAGAAGCACGGAGAGCTGAGCGTTGTTCAGACGTGCTTGTTCTGTGTGCAGGTTTCCAGAGATAAAGGAAGGATGCCGGCATGTGCAGCACTCAGGAGGAGAGGCTTCTGCTGAAACACTGTTCAGCCTCTGCAGCTCATTTCAGACCACAAGAACTGGACAGAACTGGACACGCAACTCGTTTGAAAGGACTGATACCAGCATTTTTACTTTTCCTCACCATTTTTACAAAGTTTGTATGATCAAAATATTTCAGTGCCACTAAAAGATTATAAAAGAAACGGTTGGAAAGTTTTCCTTTTTGAATTCATCCTCATATAAACATTTAAACATAGCATATAAACATCCGTGATGTTAAAATGCAATATTCTGAGAAGACATTTTTTAAACATCACATGAAGGAGTTGTTCTTAAGTACCTGAATAATGTAGAATACTATTTATTTATCTAGACTTACCAGAAATACAAACCTGATAAAGGCCCTGTGAAAAACAAAATAATTACACTTACACCTACCTGAAGCAATACTGGATGATGGGCATGAAGAGAATGAATAAATTCACATGAATTATTCTATTATTACGTTACATTCAACCTGATTTTTTTGTGTTCAAATTCTGAGTTTTTACTATAACAAAAAAAGGAATAAATGACGGTTTTATTTGTTTGGTTTTGGTGGTATTTATCACATTCTTTTATTATGGCAATTTGTGAGTTTTGTTCTGTTTTATGATTTGAATTATAGCTTATTCTTATAAATGAAAAAAGAATTATATTCTTTATTCATTATATTTGTGCTCCACTACCTATATATATATATATATATATATATATATATATATATATATATATATATATATATATATATATATATATTTATATACATATAAATATGTATATAAATATATATATTTATATATATAAATAAATATATATAAACCTTGTACATGCATGAACCTTGTACATGCCACAAGGTAAAGCTTGTGGCATGTACAGAGCATGAGGCGATTGGTCTTCGATTTCATTATAATTTATACTTTTATTTATATTATTTGAAAAAAAAAATCCAGATTAATATATATATATATATATATATATATATAAAATAATATAAATAAAAGTATAAATAATTATGAAATCGATAGCCTGGCACACCAGCCTGTGTATGTAAATGAAATAATCTATGCTTTTTCATAAATGTCAGATATTTATAATAAACCAAACGGCTTGAAAATGGGTTAAAATTTGAATCAGTTGTGGAGTATTTAATTGGGGATAGATCTCTGCCTACATTGATTAATGCAATGAGGAGACGCGGGTTCCCCCTGCCTAAGATGGTGGCCGAGCTGACGTATCGCTCCAATGGACAGCAGCGTCGGCGGCAGCATCTAGTGATATCTATGTGTGATGGTAATGACATTTACAGTTTTTAGCTAACTGTGCTAAAATGGCAGAGTTAGCATAAATGATCTTTTAGCTAGATAGAGCTGTACAATGTGTTACATGAATCTGAAGTTTTTACACAATAATCTTTAAATATCTATAAACTACAAGCTGTTTGGTAACGACACGTATCATGCAATTTCAGTATAAATGAGGAAAAAACTTGCTGTTCCAGTATGTAGACGTCTGTCTTCCGTCTGTCCAGCATGTGCTGGAGCTGCAGCACAAACTGACACAGTGAGACTCAGATTTAAATAAACTTTATTGATCTAAAAACGTTTAACGTGGTGATAATGGCTGCAGTACTAAGGGACAGACATAGTTATTAAAAAATGAATAAGTGGATTGGAGAGTTTTGTCAAACATGATCAGAAATCACTAATTCTATTGTATTTAAAAGAATTTACACAAAAAACTGCAGAATTTTATCATTTTTTAGTAGAAAGATAAAGCATTGCATATCTGAAACCTATTCTGGGGACGGAGGGAAAACAGTAAAATATTTCCATAAAAATGCTGAAAAAAAATGCTTTAATGAACGTGAAATTTTAGATAGATGTGAGAAATTTTGTACCATCACCACTGGTTGTTAAAACATATATACACAACGGTAATTCAAATAATACAAAACTAAAATAAAAGTGATAATACATAAAAATTTACAAAATTATAATAAACTAAAATAAAATATTGGATTTGAATTATGGTTGGAAATAATAATTATTAAAAAACAAACAAAATTGTCCCATACAAATCAGAGCATCTTTCCCATGAACATGGACAGGTGCAGACGTCTGATTGGACGTTACAAAAACACTTGATTGTAGTGATTGGCTCAAAGTTTTAGTTCAGGAGCCCCATCATGCTTGTTCACTTGTTTTATTTTTGTGTGTTTATTTTTTAATATTTCTGTTTTTCTGGGAGGGGTGATTTATTTTTAGGACGGCTGTAGGTTAAAGTTTTCTTTATCTAAACAAAATATACCCTAACAAAAGAAAATTCTCAGTGGCTCAGCTTTTCTTTCATTTCACTTGTTTTGTTTGAAACTTCTTTTTAATGTTAACTTTTTATGCAGAAAGAAAAGCAAACAAACCAAAAAACAACCAAAAGCAACGAAGGCAAAGAAGCTGTCAGACAAGCACATCTTCCGCTGTGCGTTACGGCTGTTCAATGAATTTAATCGTGACTTCAATCTTTGTGTCAAACAATCTCCAAACTCATTTAATCGAGTTGAAACATTTTTTTTTGTTTGTTTTTGCCGTTTTTCTTGGCACTATTTCTAAAAGGTTTTCTCAGACAATTTGTTGGGTGTCATCTGCAAAAATGCTAGATTTAAAATGCTCCAGCATTGCACTAAAGCTCAACAAAGTTTATTTTGGGATATTTTTTAGGTACATCAAATCTATTTTTCAAATACAGAGAAATTGCAGAACAGCTGGACACATCGTTTGTTTCGCATATGTTTATGTTTTTCTATGTTTTTCGCATTAATTTAACATTCAAAGTATATTTATTTTTTTCGTTTAATGTTTTATACTTAGCAAACAGCTGAAAGGTTCATTTTTGTAGCCTATATTTCTTCTCAGTGCTAGAAACCTCGGACATAATGATGATGAGAATGATTTTTTCCATAATCGAGCAGCCCTGTGGTGGATGAGCTGTGATCTGTTCGTTCTTTCCTCATTCTTCACCTGCTCACACAGAATAAGTTTCCTTAGTTTACCGACAAATGCAAACAGCAGACTGTTATTGTAATTTCCACCAGCAGATCAAATCTGTGCACGTTCCTGCAGAAAATGTTCCTGTTTCCCCATAAAAAGGCTGAAACTCACCAGTCAGATGGAGAGAAGTTGGTCTGTCCGGTCCGAGATCCGATCAGATGATGATCTGACATCTGCAGCATCACTTTATATCCACACTCAGCACTTCCTCTTTTCACACACACAGACGAGTTTCCATGACTTCAGAGGACTTCACACTGATTCCCTGCAGACTCACACTGATCGGCAGAAATATGACACGAAAAACAAAATGACCAGAACAATTTAATGATCCATTATTTGACTGTTTGTTTATTTATTAGGAACAAACAGCCAGAAAATCCTCACAAAGTGACTGAAAGCAAACACACCTCATAAAGTTTGCTTTTATAGTATTTCCTGAGTAGAATTACAGTCGTCTCTGGACTTGAGAACGGTTTAATCGTAGCACAAATATCCATATGAGCTTGCTATAAGAAAGAACCCTTTGATTTGATTTTGCCGTTTAGGTAGAGTTAGGTTTAGGTTAGGGTTTAGGTTAGGGTTAGGGGAAGGGCTAAGTTTAGGCAATCAGCTGTGATAGTCAGGGTTAGGGGATCGGGAATGGATTATGTCATGAGCTGCCTTTACAAGGACAAATAATTCATCTATCTGATTGAAATCTTTCCGAGCAGAACTTCCAGCAGACGTGTTTACATGATGCGGGAAAAAGTGACGCTCGGTTGTATTTACTTGATGGACAGAAATATGTTCGTAATGCTTTTGACATGTGCAATGGCTCCTAGTTAAGAAGCAGAGGGTTTTCTTGTTTAATTCATAGGGGTGAGCAATATAACTGCCCCCCCCCCCCCCCCCCCTCAGATCAGCTTTAAAACTGGGGATGGGACATCGGCCACCCCCAAATTAAAACCCTTTAAAAAAAAAAAAAAAGGCCCCAAAAAAAAAAAAGGGGGGAAGATAATATTCACTGAAATATTGTGATATTTTCATATGCTGACATCATATTAACATTCAAAAAAGAAGTTTTAAATTTTTTTAATAAAAAAAATCCAAAAAAATTTATTTTTTTTTTAAAAAAATCCAAAAAAAACACAAAGAGATTTTTATTTTTTTAATATATCATAATAAAATTAAAAAATAAAAAACCGGGTATATATTCCACAAAAAAAAGCAATATATCTTTCATCTTCACAATCGCAGATATTCATGAAATATTGTGAGATTTTGTAACAGAACGATGAAATCCCCCCAAATTTTGTGAGTAAAATAGATCGATGCCGTGTTTCTGAATATCGATTTGACATCGGCATATGAAAATATTGCGATATTTCAGTGTATCAAATTTTTTCCCACCCCTATTTTTTAAAGTGTCGGAAATGGATAACAAAACTGCTATTTGCAATGACTGCTTATTTTTTTCAGCTTTAGTATCGGTATCGATATCTGTTATCAGCCAAATGAGTTTTAAAATATCGGCATATCGGATATCGATCAAAATTCCAATATCTCTTGACCATCAAAGGTTGCATCCTCCCCCGTCCTCCCTGAATCTGCTGCGTCACGCACCTGGTTCACGCATGCGCAGAGACGATGTACCACAGAAACCATCAGAATGATTGTTTACAGGCTCATTTTTCCTGCTGATCTGATGCTAGAAAGGTTTAAACCCTAACCCTCTGGATCGGACTGAAAATTCCTTCCGATTGAGGCCGATTTGATCAACTGACATGTTTACATGACGCATTTTTATTCTGATTGGTGTCAGATGAAAACTGCTCCATGAAAACGCAGCTAATAATGTCCTCACTAAGATAGAAGTACACAGATGTGTGTGTGTTTGTGTCAGTGTGTGTGTGTCAGTGTGACCTTAACCCAAACTGACTGTGATGAGCACATTGACCTTTGTTGGCATTTAGAAAGTCTCTGCTCTCGCTGAGACCCATAAATCTGGTAAACCAGTAAACTGTCTGCTCATCAAATAAGATAAGTGACAGATGAAATCATTTCTGCTGGATTTACAGAAACCTAAAGAAGAAGAACTTATCTGCTTTTTAAAAGAGGATTTGCTGTTTTTCGAATGATCCTGCATGTTGGTTTGGTTTTCTGTCTTAAATGATGAGGGTGAATGACTAAATATGTTGTTTTAGTTGCCAAAAACAACGTCATCTTTACACACTGGATCACTGAAAGCTCAGGGTTTCAGATTATTCTGCAGGAAAGTTTCAGAGCCTTAAACAGATGGTAAAGAGCTGAAAATGTCTTACTTTGCTTTAGGAGATTATGTTTATGAATGATTTAGCAGAGGCCACCCTAAAGGGTCCCATTAACCCCGTGCCCATTATTCCAGCCCCACATCACTCCACCACCACCTTTCTTGTTGGGGCCAAAGACCGTAAAAAAATGGATGCAGTATCTGGTCTCGTCTGCAGAGAGGAAAATGGAGCCAGGTCAGCGTTTCCCACCGTCGCCATCTTGCTGCGTCGCATGTGTCGTCATTCCTGGGAAATACTAAAATGGGCAAAGACAGGGCTGCTCCAAGCTGCGGGATAAATGATTGACAGCCAAGCTAAATGCTAACTGAGCTAATTGGAAGTGAACAGGAATGAACGAAGATAGACGGTTTAAAGGTCCGACACGCTCAGACTGGCTGTTAACCAGCTAAAAACCACCATTATGCAGCTCTGCTACAGGCTGAGGCCTTCCTGGGAGCTAGCAGGGAGCTAACTATTAGCCTCCGGGGCTAAAACTGCCACCCGTCAAAAGGACACGCCCCTAATTATGTGTAATTTCAAGGTTAAACAACATCTAAACAGATGAGTTATAAAAAAATTACCCCCCTCACAGTTGACATGAAGGTAAACTTGACCTATTTGTTTTTTTTTTCGATTGGCAAAACACATTTTTCAAAACTGTAAATTTTTAAAACTGCGCACACAAATTTCTAAACCCTGGCATCCTTTTAACTCTATACCATTAAATCTTTTAACATGTTCACAAAATGGAACTCGCCTTTTTCATTTGGTAAACAGCCTTTAGCCGTTCTCAGACTTGCATTGCAGAACATGAGCGGGAAAGTTCATCCGCTCCTTACACCGACTCGTCTTTTCAAACATGCAGCTTCGTTGCGGACTTATCGCGTCCCGGTTGCTTTCAGACATCAGGAAATGTTGTGGAAAAGTCAGCACAGCCCCGCTCTCCCTTCATCTCTGTTCCTTATGCTTTCAGTCAAAACCACGTGCCGCAACATTCACCCTTATGACATGTAGAGCAGCCGGTACATGTCCGCTACATCTCCAGGGTAAAAGACCGGATTGCATTTCTGAATGCAGCGTTAGAAAGGACAGAGTCCCGTGATATTACCGCTTTCCAGCGCAAGTCTGAAAGGGGCTATATTTTTACATGACACACACATACCATTCATTGAATAAACACCTAAGCTTTGGCTGAACACTACCGAGCATGTGCAGAACACTGAAGAGCAAACCTGAAAACAATTATAGAAATGGAACACACTGAATGACAATGACATGAAACACCACACAAATGTTCAGACAAAACATTTTATTTTACAGTTTTCCCATTTCTTACACATTTTTAAAGCCATTTCTCAAAACTTTACACACAAATCCATTTATTGCTCACAAAATGCAAAAAGCCCCCATCTACTGCAAAATGAAACAGAATTCAAAATGCTGTGGATGCAGCATTATGTAGTACTGCAATAGAAGAATCAAAGCAAAGTACACTCATCACACATGGACGAGGCTAAAGCAAAACTCAGCATTGTTGGTATCCATGTTCAAGACAGATAGTTTGACCTTTGACTTATTTATAGGCCTACATGTATGTCAACACTGCAAAAACTCAAATCTTAGCAAGTATATTTTTCTCATTTCTAGTCAAAATATCTCATCTGTTACCACCGTGGCACAAGATGGCAACAGAGGAGGCCACACAATAAAAGCTGTAATATTCAAATTAAGTTTATTATCAATCATGAGAACTTAAACTAAAGTGGGGTATGGAAATGTAGAGTATCAGCCATGCATGGTTGAGTGGCAGTGTGAGTGCTATGTTGTACAAAGAAAACATACCTAAAGAGAAAAGGTTACCATGTGGAGGTGAAATGGCTGCCCAGCGAGAGAGAGGCTGAGAGAGAGAAAGAGAGAGCGCTCAGAGAGCTGCACAGGCTGCCTTATATCATTGGCAATAAATGTTGAATGTAACAATAAGGATGTTAAAAATCTAATTAAATTATTGTGTTTGTTGGGGAAAAATTAACACCAAAAAAAAAGAAATATTCGGGAGGAAAAAAAAAAAATTTTAAATAAACAAATTATAACTTAAAAAAAAAAAAAAAAAGGAAAAAGAAAACAATAAAAAAATATAAATTTGAAAAATTCTGTTTTTTAATTTTTTTCCTCCTCGAAACTGTATTCCAGAAAAATATATTTGAAAGACTTATAATTAAAAAGAAAAAAATAAATAACCCCCTACACCCCCCCACCCCCACAATAAAAATAAAGGGAGGGGAATGAAAAAGCCAATAGGAGTGTTATAATAAAATGAGAAGAATATATTATGTGGTTTTAATTAACATACCAGAAAAGAAAAAAGGAAAAATAAAATAAATTTCTTTTCCGGTTTTTTAAAAAAAAAAAAAAAAAAAAAAAAAGCTTGGCCACTTCCAGCTCCACAGGTGCAGCACATTCACCAATTGGAGGGAGCATGCTGACGCACATCCGGTCGGAAATGACCGGAAACCGTACTGCCGCGGTGAAAACTAAGGTTGGACACAAGCCAGACAAAGGCAGATCTGTCATAAAGAACGTGGTATTTTGCCTCTCGGCATTGGTTGGATTGTCTGACTGTCCGTATCTTTTACCGACAGATGTTTGAGTGGATGATTAAACAAAATGTCCTGATTTGGAAAACCCCGATCTCTTTAACTGTTTGCTGAACTCCCAGCTGTGTATAACTGAACTGTATAATAGGCACTTTCCAGATGGAAGTCTGAATCGTTTTCATGTCTTATATTTATAATATTAAATATCTGACATTACATTTCATAATTGGCTGGCATATATAGTTCTTCTCATGTGTCTGTATAATAAATGATAGTTATTCTGTTCAGTGTCCACATAAATATTTTGTGGCAGTTAGCTATTTATATTGATGAAATTTCAAAGGAAATATGTGTACCACAGCATCAACCATTATTATTATTATTATTATTATTATTATTATTATCAAGCGGAGCGACTGACATTGAATGTTAAGCTACAGGTGTTCGAGTAGAGGCGCTGCTTCAGCAAGTAATGATCATACATGTGGGTTGGTTATTTTATAACATGTATAATTTGATTATTTTTACGGGGAAAATAGTTTTGAAGTATTTGTACCATATTGCCATTATAATCAGCGGAGGGAACTCAGGTGTGGGGAAATTCATCTGCAAAGATTGTGGTAACATATGGCTCACTGTGTACTATTGAAAAATAAAATCTGTAGGCCTAAGTCAAGTGAATTTCATTCTTTTAAAAATTTAATTTCGACCAGGTATATATGCACACAAGTAACAAATAAAAAAATACAACTTTTAAACCAACATTATCAACATTACAACAAACAACTGGAAAACTCAAGTGTGAATAATAAACAGTATTTATCAATAAAGGTATTACATAATTTCAATTGAGAACACATTTTTGTAATCAACATCCATTCAGAAGTATTCCCTGACCTGCAGCAGGTTATATAAACAAACGTACAATGATTAATAAACGTTTACATGGCTCCACACACTGCCATCATCTCTGTTCACCTTCCTCACTGATCACGGCGCTCAGCTGACTCGTTACACGCCAGAAACTTGAAGAAAGACAGCTGCCACCTACTTGAATGCTGTGTGCTGTGCAGAACACCGCAGCACAACTCCTCATGGTTTACAGCAATTTATCACAGGGACAAGTGATAAAGATAAAGCGCTGACCCCGCATAGCAACCGTTTGTTTTCACCGCACTCCTGGTTGCTAGGTGCCAGCGCATACCGGATGTGGAAAGTTTCGCTCCCGAGAATAATCTCCACTGACAACAAAAACACAAGTAAACATGATGGTGACGTCACACATCACACTCAAATTAAGATAAAGAGAAACATTTCAGCGAGATATCTGAACCTGTTTTACTGTAAGGCAATGCATCTGACAGTATTTCAAGAAATCTTATCAAGAACATTTTGCTGACTGTATGCCACTGGCAAACATTTTTGCTAATGTATTACAAGCAAAAACATAAACAAAAGATTAACTTATTTTACTGTAAGAGTGGCCAAGATTTGTTTGCTTGTAATACAGTAAGCAAAGAACTTCTGCCAATGGCATAAGCAAAATGATCTTGATAAGATTTCTTGACATACGATGCATCGCCTTAAAACAAGTTCCTATTTCTCACTGAAATGTTTGTCTTTAGGCAGTTTTGTCTTATTTTGAGTGTGATGAGATATTTTGACGAGAAATGAGAAAAATCTACTTGGTTAGATTTGAGTTTTGCCGTGAAGGAGTGATTATTTGGTGTTCAGGAAAGCAGTCATTGTTTCCACCTGAGGACAGAGTCTAAGGCTCTGATGAATACGTGTGGGATGTATATGTTATCTGTAAAATGGGAAATCCAGTTACTTCCTGATTTTTGTGTGTTAGCTAGAACATAGCTCCATTGAAAACTGTGTCAAGGCTGAGAATGTGTTTATGGTTTTGCTGATTTGAAGTTGTGAAGTTTGAGTAAATAAGTTTAGAAAAAGTATGATATGTAAAGGTTTTGTGTGTAAGCAATGGAACATTTTTTTATAGTTTATAGCCGTCCGTAAAGCGCTCTACGTAGGTTACGGAGAACCTCTCCAACGTCTCCAGCTGCACAAAATATTTCTTAAGTGTCTGTTACCCCATCAAGGAACAACAGAGACAGCAAGGGCTGCAATCGGTCCATCACAAAGTAAACACTGGCAGCGCCATTTTTAGACCGGCTAGCCTACGAAGACGCAGATATGAGTCCAATCGAAGAATGTTTGGCTGAAGAAGTGAGGAAATACCAAAATCTGTCCATTGTCTTTATTTCTGCATCAACAGTTTCTGTTTCAGTGTTATTCAGCAGCAACATCTTTCTGTGTCGGACGCTGTTGCTCACTGGAACCAGAAGCAGAATAACCACGAGCTTCCCGACCATCAGCATCATGTGAGTGGGCCAGTCTCGCGTAGCGACCCCTGCTGATGGAGCGGGAAAATGCACTGAATATCCGGCACTATGAAGGATAGAGGGGGCTCCGTGGTATGAATATAACAATGATTGTTAAAAAGATAAATCAGGATATAATTCCCTGACATCAGTGTCACCGTTTCAGATTGTAATGATGGTAAAACGGTGATTCTGGTTGTGTGAAAAACTGCCAGTGATGCTGCTCATCAGCAGGAAAAGCAGCATCAGTCCCTCACACACAGTTTCCATGTTTGTCCTCTGAAACATGGAGGAAGAACCGCATGGAAGCAGTGGCGCCCCCAAGGGGTGGCCATGGCCACCCTGGACAAAAGGCTGGCCACCCCACTGGCCAGCCCAGCAAAAATTATGAAAATGATACTTTTTTTCATTTTTATCAACATTTATCTACCATTTTCATGGTGCAGCTTTGCTTATATTTGAATGTCAAAATCTATATAATTATAGATTAGCTAATAAAAATGAGTCAATAAAAATAAAAAATCTTAGACTCGACCTTCCATTTTCTACCATCGCTATTTTGCCATATTCCCCTGCAGGTCTGTCACACCTCATTAACTCGGCCTTTCTTATGCAAATTCGCCCAGGAAGGCGCCACCCAGCAGAACTGCCCCAACCAGTTTCTATTCCCCCTTTCACATCAGCACCTACTTAGCCCCGCCCTCATTGGGCCGACACCACACTACCCCAGTTTCATTTGTTCACATTCCAATTGAGGGCAACTGTGGCCGTCTCAGCCATGTTGTTCAGTGTGGGTGAGGTCATAGTGAAGTTTTGTGAAGTCACTGAACTGCCTGTTAAAAGAAGTGTTTTTTCTTTTCTTTTTTTTCCTTTTCTTTTTTTTTGCATGTAATAAGCAAAAAAATTCTGCCAATGGAACAAAGAAAATTTTCTTAAAAGATTTCTTGAAATAAGATGCATTTTTCTTAAAACCAGTTCCTATATGTCACTGAAATGTTTCTCTTTAAAGGGGAAACTCAGTAACTTTTTTACCTCAATAAATGCTTTTCGGAATCCCCGTGGGGCTAAAAAAAGTGTTTACGGAGCGATTCAATGTTCCCCCCCCCCCCCTCCCGCCGGGGCCTCTGGCCTGCGAGCAGCTAAATGCAACTTTGCCTGCGCCGACCCGAGCAGAACTTGCGACAACAGAAACCGCTGTACGGTACTCAGGTCCCCTATCTACCGAGCTGCTTCCAGCGCTGATTTGAACCAGACTACCAGCGCTAATTGGAAGAAAACATTTCTTTAGCTTCACACCACCTAAACACGGCTCCTGGCTCTCATAACCAACTCTTTGCTGGACCAGAGTGTTTCACGTAGCTTGCGCTGCCTGGGCGCCGGGTGAAGCATCACTGCTTCAGGCTCAATAATCACTTGTCACGTCCGCAAAAAGTAAATAAAAGTTCGTATTCTTACCTGCTACCCGCCAACACCAGAGAAAAATATAATCCACGGCATGTTTGCCCGCAAATCGCGGGTAAAACGTCCCGTTTCAGAAGATACAGGTCTTTGCTTTGAGCAGAGGGAGACGAGGTGCTGCTACCAACGCAAAGTAGCATCAACAAGCTAGTAAACGCTTAGAAATATATCCAGGGATCAGAATAGAGGAAAGACAGGTAGAGAAGCCGTCTGTGTGCTGTGGGGGTGTAGGGGGGTTGAACACGACAGTGAAAGGACGCCACTCCGAGCTGAAGTTACTGACTTCTGCTTTTAGTAATTTAGTCTTATTTTGAGTGTGATGAGATATTTTGACTAGAAATTAGAAAACTATACTTGGTAAGATTTGAGTTTTTGCAGTGAATTGGTGAAATTAAAGAACTTTGCTGCAGATACTGCCTCATATAGAGGCCTATTCGTTCTACCTCCTTCACGTCCATTTTATGGATATACACGGATCTATGACTAATCTGAATACAGCAGGATCCAAATGAGTGATGCAGAAATGTTACTGGTGAGTAAATGCACATATAAATTCCTAGAAATAAGGTCCAGGTTGGAAGAAACAAATCCTTTAATAACTCTTGGCCACCCTGTGGCCACCCCTAAAACACATTTCTGCAGGCGCCCCTGCATGGAAGCTCTGCAGATGTTTCCTTCTAAAAGGACAAAGTGAAGTCTGGATGTTTTTAAGATGCTGGGAGGAAACTTTCTTATTTCTGGTTTTATTTTAATGTCTCTGCCACATTTAATCTGGTCGTGTTGCTGTGATATGAACATGTGATTTCTGCTACAATGATGAAACAGTTAAAGTTTCCTTTCTGGACCAGTTCTTCTGAAACCTGTCAGACTAGATCAGGTCTAGATCAAGTCTGTATCAGGTCTGGATCAGGTCTGGATCAGGTCTAGATCAGGTCTGGATCAGGTCTGGATCAGGTCTGGATCAGGTCTAGATCAGGGGAAACGGTTTCAGAGCATAAATGAACGCCTGGAACAAGGACGTTTCCACACGCTAAGTTTGGACACCGTGCGTGATGACGTGTTTGTGGGACAAATCCTTCAGCCAGTGATAGTGCAGTTATGGTGCACTATTACTGCACTTCTTCTGGCAGAGAAAGGAGGAACTTTTGCCGCATCTGTACGGGACAAGGATTTAAAAAAGCAGTCACGCTTCAGACTGTTGTTGTTCTCCATCAGTTCGAAGCTCCATGTTCCATGTTGACTCGGGTCTGTGGTGCTGCTATCGTACCTGCCTTCTTACATACATACATACATGTAAACTGCAGCACGCCGTCGTTGTTCAGCACGTGACTGCTACGAACTGAGTGAGGGATCATTACGGTGCTGCGTTGCTGCGCCATGGCTGCTGCGCTGAGCCTCATTGCACGTATGGCAATGGCAGGCGGAAGAAAAACTAGTTCCTACCGGATGGGTAAAATTTAGGCAAGATTCTGATATTATAGTTACTTTTTACTGGATTCTAGTTTGTGAAAAACTCCATATTTACAAAAAAGTACAAAAATATCAATATTCTGTCATGAAAATCGATTCTAGAACATTAAAAGCTGGTATCGGAAGTATCAATATTTCAGTATCGATCCGCACATCACTACTTCTTATGGTCATAAGATGCATCTTTAATGCACATTTATATGTTTGATGTCGACATGTTATATCAACATAAAGTCCATCTGCTTGTGACTATTTTCTTTTTAACTGAAACTTGGTGAAAAGATTTTAATGTGTGCATCAGAACGTTTGAACATTTTGAGCAGACTTCACCAATACCGCATTGATACTGATAACCGTGATAATTTTGGTCACAATAACCATGACATGACATTTTTATATCGGTACCTGCTCTGTGGTTATGCAGTTGAATAACGCATTACGCAGTCGCAGAAGTATACTGTAGCCTTTACTCTCACGATTCCACTGAAACCGTCCACGACACAGAAACAGCACTCAGTTTGTGGGAGTCATTAACCTGAGAGATTAACCTGAGGTTTTTATCAACAAAGTTTTTATTAACATAAATAAATAAATAATAATAATAATAATAATAATAATAATACATTTTATTTATAGAGCGCTTTTACAAAAGCTCAAAGACGCTTAATTTTGAATTATAATAAATAAAAATCATGAGCTGTATAAAAGTTGAAAGCATCTTCACATCTGTCCCCTCTGCAGTGAGACGTCCCCAGAGCAGGTCATCCTGACACTGTCCCGCTCAAATCGTCCACTTCCATTTTCTGACAGAAAATAGCATGAATGAGAGAGGAAAGATGTTTGCAGCCATAATGATCAGAAGTAAACATGAAAATATCTACTTACATTTTTGTTAGGAAAGATGTTTTTTTTTCCATCTGGACAATGATCTTTTATCACCAGAAAAGAACATTTTTGACTTCAAAAATTTAAAACCTGTTCCCCTTAAAGATGATAATATATTAAAATCAATGTCATGATTAATAAACATATACAACGCTCCATTGTAACTTTATATTTTTTGTTAAAAATGTTGTGCTTTTATGCTAATTATTAAATTGGCAAAGAAAAAAACATTTTAAAAGTAAAAAAAACCAACATCATAGTTCTGATTGACTAAAGCTGATAAATTTGCAGACTTCGGCAGAGCCTGATGTCAAATTCTGCCCAAGTCTGCTAATACCCATCGATCTGAGTTCACCCCTGTAGTACACAGAATTCAGTTGAAAGTTCTCATAAAAACATGAAAAAATAATTTAAAAAAAAAAAAAATTCAAACAAACAAACAACAACTAAAAGGAAAAAACAACTGTGGTGATGAACATGAACACAGGAGAAGCTCTTTTCCAGGCATTATTTCAGGCTACCTTTGTGAATGTCTGACATATTAGATCTGAGAAAACTAAAACAGGAGTTCTGATTTCAGAAAAACTGGTTTAGTCGGGCATTTTTAGACTCAGAGAAGCCTGTGGACCCTCTACGCTCCACTTGGACTCGTGCCACCGTGTGATTAGCAGGATTTGTTCATCCCTGCAGAATTTCAGGCTGCTGTGAGCGAACTGAAACTGCTCTGCTGCCTCCGTGACTCTCTGTTGGGGATCGGCTCATCCTCCGGAGAACTTTCCACATCCAGTCTATCACGGCTCATTTCTCACCTTTTCTTTGTGTCTGGGTTTTT
>JALJCO010003723.1:0-28971 GCA_023101725.1 Atherinomorus stipes
ACATGGAATATGGGTGCCAGATGACACTTCATGAACGCCAACAACCAGTTAATGAGGCACTGATGTCACAGGTGTCCCACATTACAAAGTAGGTTTGTAGTGATTTTACTGTGGGACTTCTTCCTCTCTCTCATCAGTGTGTTAGCTGGTGTTTGCAGACTGTTGCATAAAGACAGATTCTTTTCTAATGAGGCACATGCAGGTAGCAACTGAAGTCTGGCTGCATTCCTTCCTTAATCAGTGTGTCTCATACAGTATGCCATGCTAACAAAAAAAAGTTGTTCCCCAACATTTGCATAGCATATTTGACATAGAAAATACATTTCATGGGATTATTTTTTACTCCAGATGATAACAAAGAATATACCTGGCATCAGATCTAAACATACAGTAGGTAGAAAATGAGGCTTGAGTAGAAAAATGTTTTGCTTTGTTTGTTTAAATTCATTAAGAAAGTAAAGAGTATAAAATTTGGCACAGATTAAAAGATGATGCACAGACTTGGCGTAAATTCGTCCACATGACTGATTTCTCATTGGGAAAGGGTTTACAGTGATAGCAATGCAATCCGCGACCAAATTCAGTCACCTGAGACAGCTGTTGTGACATTTTGTTGCCATTTCTTCTCTGTATTCCTTGAACCCACTCAAGGTTGGTTTCTCTAGCGTAAGTAAAAAACTATGAGCTCATTCTTCAAAGCTTTTCATTTTTTTGCATCCCCACCTCAGGCTTAGTTTCTAAACTTGCTTATCCCTATAACTCTCTGCTGACCATCTTGTTCTTCACACTCCATGACTACTGACTACTTAGCGCTCCCTGTTGCGACATGATCATTAGAGTCGAACAAATTTTGAGTTAGTTGCTGGATCCCTGGTGCTGGAATGACCTTCCCTCTCTGCTCAGGGCAACACAATTATCCCTTTTCTCTCCAAATTCACTTGCCTTAAGAGATAAGCAAAGCGCCTGTGTCTTAAACAAACCATCCAAAATCTTTCCACTGAGATCTTTAACCTGAAAGCATTTATGTCTCATTGCTGTTTAAGTTGCAATGTGCAAGATTCTGTTTTACATGAGCTATTTAATAACTATATATACTGTATACATATACAGTATAGCAACTGTGTAGAATGCTATAGATTAGAAACATTTGAAAGTTTAGGATTTATCAAAGAACACAATAAAATCAGTCATATTAAACTAAAATAATGTAGCAGATTTAATGCATTTACATTTTTAATACATCTAATTTGATATAGTTTCTACAGTAACTTAAAAAGACTACTGTAATAAGAAGCATCTTCACAAAATAACGAGCTAAAATATACAGTTGCACCTTACGGTATCGGACTTTCTGTTGTAGTTTTGAATTGCTTCAGATAACATCATTCAACAAAAAGGCTATTAAAAATTAGATTTACCCTTTAACATTCTCTCTGAAAAAAAACACAAAATGAAAAACAGTTAATTTTCTTTTCCTTTAGATGAAAGAGTAAATGTAAATGATTTGATTATACATTATACTATACATAAATATACATCATAATCATTAGAAAATCTACTCAGTGAAGTAGATGAAAAGGAAGTTAAACGGTATTCATCAGTAACAATGCAACTCAACAATGCCGAGACTAAAAGAACTTGCATCCTACAACAACATGCTCTAACATCTCAGTGCATGGATGTGGATACCAGTTCATGTGTGTGCGCAGCTGGCAGACAGGCAGCTCATCATTCCTTCATCCTGTCGGGGGGTGGCCGGCACCCTGTTTCTGTGCTTGATCATGAACCCCGAGCAGATGGTGTGAATGAAGTGCTAGTTCTTACAATCAGCCTAGAAAAGCACGTCTGACACAGAATTTAGGCTGAAAATCAGTAGCTCTCATTGTCATGCCATCTACACACCAAAACATGTTCTTCTCTCACAGAGATCTGATGATCAACACTGGCTTTCTACTCTTAATGCACAGGTTCTGTGAGGTACTATGTTTGCCTTTGATGTGTCATTATGAAATTAAACTAAAATGCATAATCATTCTGCTTTTGAAGCCCTCATTGTCACAGCTGAACTCTCTTCCCTCAGCTTGACTGACAAAAAGACATTTGCTAATTTACAACACAGACGACTCGTCCTTCATGTTCCACATTAAACAAAAAAGAACAACAAACAAAAAATGAGATGAGTAACTAATGAGCAGTAAAACCTCACAAACAAATATGGTGCTAATAAGAAAAGAAAGTGTTTGGGGAGTGTTGTCACTTTTGTCAGTCACACATCACAAACATCCTGTCTTTACTTTCTTTTGATTGCAGTCGAAAGAAGAGAGAAAACCTGCCATGAAACTTGAGCTTTTTTTATAATAAATCAAATTCTACTACTCCCCTATTGTTTTTAGGATTCATCAAAAACAAAACAAAACAAAAAAACCCCCAAAACTTGAAAACATGGTGGCATACAGTATTGAAAAGCAGGTGCATTTTTTTTCCTGCATTCAGAGGAATCATGGTCTTATTTCACGCCCACAAAAGCATATAAGTTACAGCAAGATATGAAATTTGTATCAAATTATCAGATCAGTAACAGCCCATTGGCAGTAATAGGTGAACCTTAGAGAAAGAGCTAGCAGTGTGAATTACTTATGTCCTCAACAACAAGTATAATTGAAAAATGAATAGAAATTAGTTACATTTGATCTGGAATGATCTGAATCTGGAGCTTCATGTAAACTAACACGAGAAGGAAGAACTTTTGATATTTGCTAAACAAGGAGCTGCAGGAAGAGCTGAGTGCAAATCCAGCCAAACCATGATGAAAATAAAGAGATGTGAAGAACTCGTATGTTTGAATAGAGAGAGACATAAAAGAGGCAATGTGCTTGTAAAAGAGAACATTAGAGAGAAGCAGCCTGTGATGTGAGCTCTTTGTAACTTTATCTCAGCGGGACAAACACTGTAGTTTTAATATTGTGCAGCATGATGCTTTGCAATTCTTTGTTCTTGTTATTAAGAGCAATCAGTGAAACTTTTTCCAGCTTGAGCAATACCATCACAATGCCAAACCACAATCATCCCCACACCATGAGCAATTTAGAATGAGCAATTAAACAAACATGCATGTTTTTGAAATGTGGCCCAAGGTTTCAGCTTTACATGAGGTGGATTCTTTGTCGCCCTTGCTGGGTAGTATCTTTTCTTATATAATGCTGTCTTTAAAAAAACTATTAAAGATAACACCAGGTCCTGAAAGAAGATTGGTTTCGGGGTGTAATGCCATCCTGCTGTGCTTTGGGGAAGTGATATGGCTTCTTGACAGTAGTACCCACTCATGGTAATTAGCCTTTGGTTGCTGTGGTAGAACAAGTGTCAAGGAGAGTGATGAAGGCACCTTAGGGGGCACAAATGTCAAAGAAGAGAGACACGGGTGTCTCTGGGGGCACAAATGTGTTGCATAATTTGCCTTGTGCACTATTGCTCTGCCAGAGAGGAAACTGTAAGAGGAGAAGTTTACTACAATGCAAAAATTTTATGATCATTTTTTTACTAGATCAGTGTCCTGCATCTGTCTGAAAAACCAAATTGCTGTTTTATTTGAAAGGCCAAGACCATCATAAGAGATTTTACAACATTTTTTTCATGTGACGCACTAGTTTACTCTGTGTCTATTACCAAATCTTTGTTAGCATTGTGGTCAAAGAGTATTAAAAAAAAAAAGTTGCATTAAAGTTGATTTAAGAATTGCCTTATACTTTGAGTGGGTGCTTTTGGGTACATGAGCACTAGTTTCAACTAATGGAAAAAAATAAGTTTGGTGCCAACAAAAAACATTACATTTATACTATTTTTAATCTTGTGAATCTGAAGAATATAAACACGAATTTGCATTTGCATAAATTTGCATATGTGTTTGATGAATGTGCATTCAGTACCTCATCCTGGCTGCCTTCTCCCGCAGGTTATATAAGTGTAAGGTTGTTGTGAATATCGGAGGCGAACACACTTGCGTACTCTGAACCAAGCTCCAGCACTTCTCTCAGGCCACGCACACTGATGTGCTCTGCAGATCACAGTAGGTCAGCGCTTTCACATCAGCGTTAGTCTTGATCACCTGGTCAGTTCCAGGCAGGTCAGAGCCAATTAAGTCCCCTTTTTCCTGAAATCAAAACTTTAATTAGAACTCTCTGGCTCGATATAAACCATTCAGATGTGATGATTGAAATGTTTACCGTGATACAGACCTAATATAGCCAGCACCATGCTATCTTTCAGCACTTCCAGAGAACCAGAGCAGACAAAGTAGTTGGCATGCAGTGCATCACTCCCTGACGAATCAGGTACTCCCCAGGTACACAGAAAGAGTGTTTTTATATGAAGGGAGAGTGAGCGGAGGCAGCCACGACTGGCCCCCTTAAAGACTGGAAGCTGGAGAATGTCCTTATTCAGATGCAGGAAGCATGTCGGCCCGAGCTCATCAGGGAAGTCGTGCAGGAGCTGCGAATGTGTGACAAATTTAATAAGATGTTGCACTTATTGATCATTGGGGAGTAGACAGGTGCAGTTACCCTCCTGTTTTAAATTTCAATATTATTTCAAACGAAAGTACTGTATGCAGGCAGCAATGCACGGTGCTAAATCATCAAAGTTCGCAGATTCAAAAAGGCTGGAAATGGATTCCTAAAGAAATTTGTTTGTTAAAATCACCTCAAATTGTGACCTTTGAAGTCACTTGGGGGCTGGGATAGCACCATGCATACACAGAGGTATTACATGACAATAACAATGGAAGGGGCTCCACCTCATTGGCATCTATGCCATTGTTGACAGACCATGTGGTCTGAAGTATTCCAACATGCGTTGTTTCAGCTGCTGGGGCAGACGGTGGACACGGATGAAGTCTTTAGGTCTTTCATACGTGTGTGGTAAAGAGAACGGCGCGAGTACATGCGCTGGATGATGGCTGTCACGTTCCCAAACACCACGGCATGCATCAGTGCTGTGAAACAAATAACAACAAGAAAGTACAACAGACTGGGAATAATAAGGCCAAAAATGTGAAACTGAAATAGAAAAGTCTTATAAATGACTGAGAAGGTATTGCTTGCAGTATGAAAGGGTTAGACTGTAAGAAACAAAATCTAATTCTGACTGCCTCACTAGCCAGTCATTTATACTTGTTACTGTTTATTTGCTTATTGATCCACAAAGAAGCAACAGTAAATTACAGCTTTGTTTACATCACTGCTCTAACAAGCAGTAAAACAACACATAATAATTATCTGCTGGGTTGTTGCACCCAGAATTGCCACCTCAGCTAAAATAATCTGTTTCTGAGAGATGAAGATGGCAGCAAGCTGTGTTTTCTTAAAGGCCAGCCAAACAATTCAGTCCAATCCCTGCTGAATTTCTTGCACTGGCATGCCAAACAAAGACTCTGTTTTGCCAGGACACCAGAGGGAGAATGACAACCTGGTGTCAGACGTACTCGCCGATGAGCATGGTGCAGATGGAGAAGATCTTTTCAGCATCAGTGTTGGCACAGACATTTCCAAAGCCCACACTGGTCAAGCTGCTGAGGGCAAAGTAGAGGGCAGCGATGTAGGAGCTGCGCACCGTCGGGCCTCCCCACTGTGTTGTTAATGTAAGGAGTCTCCAGGCGTTTGCCCAGCTCATGGAGCCATCCTTGAAAAGACATATAGGAGTGAATAGCAGAACAGTGCCCTAAAAATTAAGGCTCTAGGTAATAGTGACAGTACAATAATGAAATATCTCGTGCAGGAGGAACAAAATTCTGTCTCTTTCAGAATCAGAAAAGGATTGGCAGGAGTGTTAGGAGGCTGTTCGTGCAGGACAGGCACACTAGATTCTTCAAGTATAAATAATAGCAAGTTTTACTAAAAGGATATGAATTTATCTCACTTAAGACATGCAAAAGTGTGCACAAGCAAGAACTCTCATTTTGAAATGCATATATTTGCCACATAGACAGTGTTTTCTGTTAATTTTCTGGATTTAACGCAACGTGTCACGGTATGCTCTTGCCGTCTGTGGCTCTTTACAAACCACATTACAAAAAGGACGACATCATTTCTGTTTATTAAACCTAAATGTATTTATATTCTTTCATCTGACTTGGACAGAGAGTGCAGATAAAGCAGCAAGATCTCCGATTTTTCCGAGATATTAAAACTAGAAAAGCTCATAGGCTTTGATGATGAGTTTTCACTGGACTCCATTTTCAAACAGTGACACAAAGAAGAATTGTGTGAGCTTCTTGCTACCAGCTCCTTTTTTTTTCTTTCCCCAGCATTTGATCTGGTTTCAGACAGTTCTCATTAGAGCAGCAGTAAGCTTTTTGCCACTGCTGAGCAGAGCTAGACGCCTAATAGGTGAACCATGCTATATATAGCTGGATGGGGACAAAAAGATAAAAATGCCTACTTGCTGAAATGGTAAGATGCAGTCTGTGGTATTTATTAGAATTTCTGCAGGAAGCAACTAACTTGCATAACATCTGTTACAACTGAATCAAGTTTATATCTAAACTTCATTAGAGTAAAAATATGTGAAAAGAATACAAATTAGGGAAAGAAAATACATTAAAAAAATTAGTTTAATTAACATTGAAAGTTTTCCAGTTAATGACCCCATCTTTCATTCTACAACCAGATTCACCTATTTCCCAGGTCTCATTGGTCTCTATTTCCTTGCGTCCAATCATGCATCAGATGCAGGCCATCCAGTGTGCCAGCAGGGCAAACACAGACATTAATAAGGTCAGCACCATGGCACTGTACTGGGAGTAGCGGTCCAGCTTCTGAAGAAGACGGAGGAGGGCGCAGGAGGCGCACTGTCTTAAGCAAGTGAACCAAGGAGGTCTGAATGAGGGAGGCAGGTAAAAGTGACAAAGAAAAGAGAAAAATGTCATTCATGTGTAAAGTGCATACACATTACTCAATGATAGCTGAAGGGCTGGGGTAATCTTCTGGTCATTTTTTTTTTGGGGTTTTTTTAATCCAGAAATCACTGAATCTTTTTGAATTATTATTGTTATAAGCACTAGAAATTGAATAAATAAACATATCAAAATATTGATAAATCAGCTAAAGCTAGAAATGTTTTTATTTCCATTTTATCATAAAATTAGACTAAGATCACAAAAAAAGAACGGAATTTTTTTTTGTTTTGAGAGCAGATTTTACTGCATACTACAGATATCAGCACACTGCTGAGCCTTAAACTGTGTGTGTTTGAGCAGTGACAAATAAAAAAACGATAAAAATTCAAAAAGATTCTAACATGCTCTCTCATTATCAGTTTTTTCTCCGTTTTATTTGAGCACAAAAAGTAAAAAATCAGCTTGACTTTGTCTTTTTCACTTTTGTCTCAAAAAACAAGTAGTTATTTCATTATCTATCTTATTCTCTACATGGGACAAAAAAAATAAAAAAAGAATTTTGAATAAAAATAAAACTATTGTAGCACTCACCACTGTGATATTGAAGGCATATAGCAGGTCAAAGGGAAGTGCAGCCACCAAATCCACAAAGAACCAGGTGGTGGCATAGTGTATGCAAATGGAGCGTGCCTCATACACCACCTGGCCTGATTGGCTCACATAGGTGGTCCGAGAGTTCAAGATAATGTCTGCAAACACAAAATGATCAAGTAGAAGTAACTTTTTTCTGGAGACTTTAACCCATTTTAGGGCAGAATTATGAGTTTTCAGATTGTACAAATAAAGCATGAAGATATAGTGAAAAACTGGTTAAAAGATTACAAGCTGAGATTCCAATGCAGTTCCACTGGTTCACTTGTGAGAAATGTAAAGTTAAGACCACACCAATACAAAACAGAGTAGATGCATTAATGATGGGAAAAACAGAAAAGATTTCCCAGCTCACACACTGACATTTACAAAATATGTGGATTTTTCGAACTGCATCCATTCATGGGAAAGTTTGGAGGGAAAATCTGATTTGGGTTTGGATATTTATATACTGTCAGCAAGTTTCATAGTGATTGCACATTTCTGCCTTTGTGCATACACAGTTTCAGTAATGAACCTATTGTTTCTGCATTCGTCTGTTTCCATCCACACTGCTACAACTATCAGAGAGGAACACATCAATTTAAGCTTAAAAAAACTGAGGAATTTAAAATAAAGGCACATAAGGAGCTTATGCATAACCAACCCAATGAGAAAATACTAAGCAGCTGGAATATGTCATAGTTTGAAGGCACCCATATGGACCAGGAAGTGCGCTAGACAGATCATCTGACCCAACTGTCACACTGTTGCAGTCCCGTGCATGTGTGGTCTGATCTATTGAAGCTTCATCTGTCATCCCAGCTGTTAAGATGGCTTCTTATCACTCATATATTCCATAAAGAGGGGTAAAATGATGAAAATTACTGATAAATTTTAATAACCAAACACAACAACATCCTGAATCTACATTAACACTGATTTATTCCACTTCTAATATGTTTTGGGCAAAAATTCGGCCTTTTTAAATGCTCAATATGTAACCAGTTTGATATTCTTTTGATTTTAAAGGAAAAATGTACTCATATGAATCTGAAAAAGAAAGTTGGAATATTATCAAGATAATAGGCCTTTTAGAAACAAGCAAGTGCAAGCTTCTGTATGAAGCTGAGGGTATCAACAGTTTGGCATAAACTTCAAATCCTCATTCATCTTCTCTCAGCGGAGCATATTCAGGTACAGCCACATCACTTTATCCCTTGCGTGCTTTCCTTTAGAGGTTTGCCAAACACTGTGCTCAGGGAGAAGTCACCCAGAGGGGCATGGGGCATTCTGAGGGGGAATCTAAAACCCAGGTTGCCTGGGATGAGGTGACCTCCTGGGGAAATGAAACCTGGGTGGTGTTTGTTTCCATGTTGCCATAGTTGGCAAAAAATTGATAGATTTAGGAGTTAAATGACATCACAATACAGTATATACTGTCAAAATCACATCCATCACGATATATTTACTTTCCCAAATGAGTTTTTCAGTACTCACCTAGAATAAATAACATTTCCACTGCAATGTCACTGACAATGGTGGAGCGTGCAGCCGTGACTGAGTCATCGTGTGGTGTGAAGCTGACATTGTAGGGCACAGTGACAGCCACATAGAAAGTAGCCAACAATATGAGCCAGTCCCAAAGGGCCTTTGACACACTGTAGTGGAGCAGAATGAAGCGTGACTTCTGCACTGCTGCCACCTTGTACTCTGGTACTGAAGGCTTGTCAACCATGTTCTGCAAGAAAACACACACACACACAAAGAAAAACCTTGAATTCTTTTTAAATGGATGACAAAATGATTTACATGCTTAAATTGAAAGTCCAATAACAGTGTCCTCTTAAATGTTATGCTTAAACTAATAATTATACAAAACACACTAGACAAGATGCATAATGAATAATTTCATAACCAGATGGTCATGAGGTGGAGTGCTGTGAAAGTAAATATAATCAGATGGACATCGCAGCTCCAAGTTATTTCAGAAACAGACAATATAAATGTCAACACCCTCTCTTGCGCGCTGACCGCTGATGATTCACGATGGCAGCAACTCAAGTGAAACAGATATGGTAATGCTGCTGGTAATCTCTTCTTGGCAGCTTTCTACAGACATTGATGAGCGTTTTGAATTTTTGTGCAGGAACAATATAAACTGACAGAGACAGGACTGTGAGCAGTGAAGGGGAAACTTATTACCAACAATAGCGCTTAATAATTTCATACATGGCTGAACCTAAGCCCTCCAAATGTCGCTAGTGTTTTACGTCTCAGGTGGCACAGTGTACAGTAGCTGCACTGTAAGAGGGGTAAAAAGAGGAGTAGCATTTACCATATTTTGCTGTTATTCTTTTTTTTCCCCCACTTAACTGGAATTTTTTTTTTTGCAGCAAAAACATTGCTAAATAGATAGGAGTCAATTTAGCACACAGAGACTGCAGCTCTTTACTGGGGCTGTGCACTTCCCACATGATAGACTTAACCATGTGTAAGAGACAAGAGGCAAAGCTATCACTTTAGACAAGGAAACTGAAAGAAGTAAATGATGTGGCCACTTCACAAACACGCAAGCCGAGGAACAACAAGCAGGCGGTTCAAGTGTCAACCTGTGTGGCTTCATGGACAGCTTAGAGAAATCTGACTGATTCTGTCAACATAAACAGCTTATCTTGTACCTCGAAAGTCAGAAAATTAGAAGTCTTCAAAACTCACTAACTAAAACATATTCAAAGGTTTCGTGTTAAAACTTGGAGAAAAACTTTGGTCCCTGTCACCAACATCCGTGGCCACTTTAATGACATTTCAAGTTATGTCATCAAAAGCTAGACAGTCTTTTTAATTTGCCTTACATCACAGATATCATGATGTTCTCTGACACTTGCTTTGGTCAGTCACATTTGAATGATTAAAAAAGCCATTAATTTGGGGAAACATGGGGAATGCATTTCACACAGCCACAGTCAGTCTTCACGCATCATTAAACCAAGCAGTGACCTTACCTAACGCTTACAGCCCCAACTATACCACCCAGCATGCTTTAGGCTTGACTGCTGTCAAAAGATGCTCCTCATATCACGACTCCATCAGCAATCACTTTTAAATTATCAAACAAAATTTGTTTTGCACAGAAACTCAAAAAGCCCATACAAGAAAATACTGTTCAGTGTTATTTTAAGATAACGAGGACTACTTTGTTGTGATAAGGCAGTTGCTTCATATGTTTATTAGTTTTCCCAAGAAAAAATGTATCTACTGCAGTCTGTAAACAATGGGATGGCCTGGAGGATGGTTTCTAGTTGCAACAGAGTCAATTGAACTCATATCCATGGCCACAGATGCCACCATCTGTGCTCAAGAACAGACATTTATCAAACTCAGTATAGCAGAATTACACACACATCATAATCTCACAGATCTTCCTTAACTGTTATGAATCAATTGCAATCAATCATGATCAATTGTAATCAATTGTTTAATCAATCAATCAATCAATCAATCAATCAATCAATCAATCAATCAATCAATCCTGTTATGACAGTAAACACAAATTTCTGAGATGATCAAACCATCATGTGACCAAGAGAAGGCATGCTCTCTGGAAAAAAAAAAAAATATATATATATATATATATATATATATATATATATATATATATATATATATATATATAGGTACTGCCCAAAAAATTTGAATATCCTGAAAAAGTTCATGTATTTCTGTAATTCAACTTAAAAGGTGCAATTTATATATTGTTTAGACAAATAATTTGTGAATCAATATATTTCAAGCTTTTGTTTGTTTGAAATACCATTTGTTTTGTTTGCAGCTTAAGAAAACCTCAAATTCAAAAACTCAAAATATTAGAAAAAAAGCTCCAGTATTGTAGGCTCAGAGTGTCACATTCTGATCAGGTAAGTAATCCAAAACACCTCCATAAGTGCCCCAAGCCTTTAAAAAAAAGCCCCTGTCTTGGTTTAGAAGAATTCACAATCATGGGGAAGACTGCTGATCTGACAGTTGTGCAGAAAACCACCATGGACTCCCTGCACGAGGTGGGAAAGACACAAAAAGTGATAGCAAAAGAGACTGGTTGCTTTCTGAGTGCTGTCTCAAAGCACATTAATGGACAGTTCAGTGGAAGGAAGAAGTGTGGAAGAAAACTATGGACAAGGAGGGCTGACAGCAGCATGGAGAAGATGGTCAGGAAAGGGCCTTTCAAAAGTGTGGAGGAACTTCATAAGGAATGGGCCTGTGAGCTTCATCAAGTCCAGCATAAATGCAGCCGTCATCCAGGACATTTTGGAGCACTTCATGCTTGCTTCAGCAGACCAGCTGTATAAGGATGCAGACTTCATCTTCCAGCAAGACTTGGCACCTGCCCAAATTGCCAAAAGTACAAAATCTTGGTTCAACAACCATGCTTGATTGGCCCGCAAACTCACCTGACCTGAACCCCATCGAAAACATGTGGGGCATTGTCAAGAGAAAGCTGAACGGGAAGAGACCAAACAATAAAGAAGAGCTCAAGGCTGTGACTGAAGCATGTTTTTTCTTCCATAACACCTGAGATACGGCAGAAGCTGGTAGCTCCTGCCAGGCCGGGTAAGGCATTCAAACAAAAGGGGCCCCAACCAAGTACTAAGTACAGATGCAAGATTTTACTTTAGGAGGCCCGACTTTTTTGTATTTAAAGCCCGGCTTTTGCCTTAAATCTGTGTCTGCTTTGGTCCCCACTGCGCTCGGCCGGGCCGGCCGCCGGGCTAGCGCCGAGTCCGGCGCGCCGGCGGCGCGCTTGGCGCGCCCGCGCCTCCGCACGGATAACCAGGGTACTGCGGGGTTGATGCGCTTGGAAGGTAAAAAAGAACATGGGGAAGAGGAAAAGAAAAGAGGAAGGACAGAACAAGAGTCAGATAAGACTGTTTTTCGGGGAGTGGCTGTCGTCGACAAGATGGGCTGTTGCCGTGGGGGCGTCGAGAAAACTGCTGAAGTTCCGTTGTGTGTCTTTAAAGTCTTTTTTAAATTGATTTCATACAATATTCTAATTTTTTTTAGTTTTAGAATTTGAGGTTTTCTTAAGCTGCAAGTCCTAATCAGCAACATTAAACAAATAAAAGCTTGAAATATATTGACTTGCATATTATTAGACTATACAATATGTAAATTGTACCTTTTAAGTAGAATTATAGAAATACATTAACTTTTTCACAATATTCTAATTTTTTGGGTAGTACCTGTATATATATATATATATATATATATATATATATAAATATATACATTCATTCATTTTCTGTACCGCTTATCCAGTTCAGGGTCACGGGGTTGCTGGAGCCTATCCCAGCTATTATCAGGCGAGAGGCGTGGTACACCCCAGACAGGTCGTCAGTCTGTCGCAGGGCCAACACAGAGAGACAGACAACCATTCACACTCACATTCATTCCTGGGGGCAATTTAGAGTGACCAATTAACCTAGCATGCATGTCTTTGGACTGTGGGAGGAAGCTGAAGTACCTGGAGAGAACCCACGCATACACAGGGAGAACATGCAAACTCCACCACAGGGAGGCTACTGTTGGAATTGTTCGAACCCCCTCCCAGCCGGGAATCTAGCAAATGGTCGGCCTCCTTTGGATAATTCTGCATGGGCGATTTCTTTCAGCTGGCAACAAGTTATTTACCCCAACTGGGCAATGACTTGCTTCTATTTCCTAAACAACCATGTGGAAAGACACATCGTGGTGTGGAAAAGATGTTGTTGTTTGAGAGGGAAGGAGGGAAGGGGGAAACGGGGCGAAACGGGGGGGGGCGGGACGGGGACGGAAAAGAAAAGGCGACGAAAGAAGGCCCGGGCGGGGGAGGGGGATGGCACCGTGCAGCGTCCATACTATACTATATAAATTTCAATATATATAGATATATATTAATACAACACTGGATGGATATATATATATATACATGCAATACATGCGCAGCCGTACACAGTATAGCGGTCCAATATATATATATAGAGCCGGAAAAGCACATATATATATATATATATATATATATATATATAATAAGAATGTGATTAATATGAAGTAATGGTCAAATAAAAACAAAAGGTCCATTTCTTGAGATAACAAGATGAATAAACTTGTTATTAGGCAAAAAATTACCTTTGTAATCTCAAGAGAATGAAACAATTAACTTGTGATTGCAGGATGACAACATTAGTGCTGACATGATGGCAGCTTTGAGCTTCTGTAGTCTTGAATTTGCATCCCAGAATATTGTTTACCTTATTCCCTGAGTGACTGCTTCTTACTGAGTGTGTATGAGGAGGACTACAACTGTCATCACACATTCTTGAGTCTGCACTCGTAATTGAGTTTGACTTTCCTAGTAATCACTGTGCTAGTGCATAACAATTTCACTCTCTAGACTTTTGATTATGATCATTTTTTCTACACTAAACTACATTACAAAACTGGGGAATTTAAAAAAAAACCTCTAAAACTCTAAAATTATGTTTGAGAGTGAGGAAGTAAAAAGCAAAAATAACAGGAGGATGACCCGTGAGAGGTTAGAGCTCAGGGCAAAAGTATCCAAATCTTTTTGCATCAAAACTAAAATGCCTTCCTGCAACACAGTTTTCCATTTACTTGAAATGAGCCAATAATGCCTCTCCCATGGGAAATAAGGCAACAGGAAATCGACTGTATGCTACTTGTCAGCATGCCCTGGCTTGGTTACAGTCGCTGATATCCTGATAGTGTCTGAGCATCAAAACTGGCTGAGCATCTCAAACAACATCTCAAAATGCAGGCGGTCTAGTAAAGAAACTTCATAGAAAGAAAAAAATAAAGAAAAAGACGTGAACGTGTGTGTGTGTGTGTGTGTGAAAGATCTGAAACTAAGCCACAAAAAATGCTGTGGAAATTTGCATTGACTGACACAAGTTAACAGATTTTCATTTCTAATTCTGTTTTACAGACGACTGAATTATTAAGTAGTCCGCTTCTGTTTATGTCTTTACAGCAGACTGAACGCCTGTATTTCAGGGAAAATACAGCTCATCCCCTTTCTTCCTTGCCTGGCAGGGCAATAAGGCTACAAATAGAAATCTAGTCTCTAGAATAGATATGCCTGGATTTGTGTGGAGGCAGGGGAGCACATTGTTAGCTAACTGTTGCTAAGAGTCAGACGACAAAGAAAGAAAATAGAAAGAAAATGATATATATAGCAAGGTACTGGTGAAGGGAGTATAATGATATTTAACCAAAGAAAAAGCAGATGCCACAGGATAAAATAAAATAATAATAAGAAAAAAACTAGACTACATTGTATTGCAACTACAAGCTCTGTTCTTAAAATGATCAGGTTTATGAAAAAACATCTCTGAGGTAATGAGTAAAAGTATTTACCATGCAGGAAATAACTGGTTATTATTCCCACAGCATCAGTGTTTACACCAAAACTGCCCATCCAAATTATTACTTAATATAATCATCAACAATTTAACACTCAGTTGATGTACTTAGAGGAAACTACGGATTGAGGTACAATTCAGTCGAACTGGTTGGGAGAGGAAGAAGGAGAAATGACTTATGTAGAGGAAAATGGGAAAGAATGACAGACAGTGTGGGGAGAGGCAGCAGGATCCAGAGGGATGAGGCTGAGAGATGAGGTTAGAGCGACAGATGGAGAGGACGAGAAAATGTGGTAAATGAACAAAGAAAGAGGAAAAAGCCCTTCACCAGCAGGGAGGATGGAGATATGAGACAAAACACCCTCAAAATCTCCCCAGCAGTTCATTTCTCAGCAGTGAACTTTACACACAATTCTGTATCCAGCTGGTTCTGCATCAAGAGACGTGTAATCTGTCAAATCAACATTAAGTTTACGTGGTTACTTCAGGAAGTCACGGAACAGCGGAGTTTTACATCAGCTGTCATATAGGGTATAAAATAATAAACAATATTTCCCACTTTTCTTCTTACAAGACTGTAAAAACAGTTTCTACTTACAAAAGAGTGAGTGAACTCTTGTTAGCTAATACGCAGTCGTTAGTGCAGCCTAAAAGGTGTCTTTTGAGCTGGAAACAAGTATCACTTTAATGTGATGAAAACCAACTAAAATATTGTTAAAATTTATATTTTGTTTAATTTCTTCAAAAATCTGGATTTTGTGGGTAAAAAATGATTTATTTAGCCATGTATGGGGGTACTGTAAAATAGAGCAAGCTTTGTTAGCCAAAGACAATTGATACTTGCAAACCTGTAAATAATTGTCTTTGCTAGGCATAGTGAAATTAAACAAGGAATCGGGAGGTTGCCTGATGTAGAGATCATGCTGGGTGGAGCAAGTCCCCTTTCCTACTCAGCTGAATAATTTATTACATGTCCAAAATGCATGCCAGTATTGTCAGTGGTCATTCCCTTGTATATGAGAAATGTTATATGCTATTAAATTTAACTTTATTTACACAGAGTAGAGTTTTAATTTCCAACTGATCGCAAAGCAAAGTATGAGACAGTCATGAAATGGATCATGTTTTAGAGTTGGATTTTTTTCATTTTGATTTCCATCTTCTATCATGCTTTGCCTCTGTGGTTACAAAATGCTAATTATTAGCTTGTAGATTTCAATTGTGTCATGTATCCTGGTCTTCTGGCACACTAATTCTCAAACTTTTTTATTAAATATTTTCTGCAGTGTGATTTATATGTAAAATCATGGTCTACTGTTTCTCTGCAACTCTGTTGTGAAAATGCTCTTGACAGTGATTTGCTTCGACAAGTTCTAATCGCATTGGGGATTTATTCAACAATTTCAATGGCTATTTTGGTGGAATAATGGAGGTTGTGGTAAAGTTTAAGTGGTATAAGTGTGTGCATGGGTGAATTGGAGAGAAAACGAGAGCTGGCTGTAAGCACATTTTCCTCTTTTGAATTTCAAGTTGTGTGCGAGGGAAAGAGAAAGGATGTAAAATTCAGTTGCATGCTGGGAGTGCTGGCATAAAATTGAAATGATGAATACTTAGCATGTCATTGTGAGTGTGTTGATGTTTTTCGCATGTTTACCTCAGTCTCTTCAAAGGGACAGACATCCTTTGTGAAGTGTGTGAACGTAATGGTGGGAAGCAAAAATAATAGGGGGTGCTAAACAGACAGATGGAGGTGTAGCACATGATTCCCATGTAGGCCGTTGCAGATCTGCATGTTGGATGTGAAAGCAGCCTAGCTTTTTAACTAGAATTTTAGTAGAAAAAGGCTGAACTAGGAGCAATTAAGCCCATTTAAATAAATAAAATATAAGGTTCTTTTATCTACTTTATTGACGTTACACTTTTTTAGCAGGAAAAAAACAAAAAAAATGGATTTATGAGAATAAATCAGTGTTTTAACTTGTTAGAGCAATTAATGATAATTTGGAGCTTACTTGTGTCAACACTAATGTCTACAGAATTAAATATGGGTCCAATAGGCTGGTAAATATCCAGTTTGTCTCATGCATAAATGTCTATTTTATATTTCTCTTCATTCTTGACAAAATGATGTAAAATAAAAATACATTTGTGACTTTGTGAAGCAATAAGATTTTCTCATCATTATGCTCTATTAGAAAATTTGCTCCCATTTGTCAAACAAGAGCTTGATGTCATGACTCAGAATGAAGCACAACTTTATTGTTTAAAGCATACTACAGCCTTTGTTATGCAAAACTGCAAAAAGTCCCACTGAGACACCCCATAACTAGCAACTGTTTCAATAGTCTATTGAAACACAAATGCAGATGAAAGAAAGATGAAGGGGAGAGCATAGGCAAAATCATACATTTATGTTAAGGGGCTGGCAAACATTTTGAATCTATTTGGATAAGCCTATATTAACCCACTTCATAATATTACCCAACAGCTTTTTAGCTGTGAGACAATGTGTAAAAACAGAGTCCAGGCATTTGGGAACAGGGTCTTCACTGTTGCATGTTTCATTTTCCAAATGTTGGTATGAGAATAGATATCTCAAGTAAATGAAAGCTTGCATTTGCACAAAAAACTGAGAAAAAACCCCCCATGAAACTAAAAATTGATTTATTAATCCACATTCTGAACATCTGGGTCAACACTTCCCTGATATTCTCTCCTAAAATCTCATCTTTTAGTCTTAGCATGAATCATTTAAATCCGAGTATGAGGCCACAACTTCTCTGAGTCGCTCCTTGACTGTGCTTTAAAATCTATCACAACCAGGCAAGAATGAGTGATAAAGCTATACTTACTCCACTCAGGTTGACGTCTCCTTTGCCTCCTCTGGAGAAGTGGCTGCTCAGCTGGTATAGCATAGTGCGTCCACACTTCCTGGCCTCCCTGAAGCGAGAGTTACTCTTCCTCCTGTGCCTTTTGTCCTCTGAAACTGTCATTGAATCACAGTCATTTTAAAGGAGCAAGGAAAGATAACACCTGGAGAGAGGTTTGTCTCATTTTTCCGGTTGTATTTAACAAGTAGGAAAGGGAAAGAAAACCTCTCACATGCACCCGACTTGAACTGCATTTCATTCAAACAAAATGACAAGTCTCCTCTGGCAGAGAGGTTGGTCTAGGTGGCAGACCGTGTTCATGTTCCACTTGAAGCCCCACTGCTGCTCAAATTAAACTCCACATTGAAAAATATTGCCTGAGTTCAGCGAGCGAATGCCAGACCAAAACAAAACTACTGGGGAGGATGTGACAGTGATGAACAGGAGTACACAGAGAAAATGAAAGCCGGGGGTCTGCTCATAAATCATGTACACAGTAAACATATAGTGGGAGTTTTCTGGAAATGGAGCATGTTGCTCACCGTCCCTCTTGCTGGCGTGGTGTCCCCTTCCGTAGGTGTCGGTGATGTCCTTGAATGAGAAGAGGAAGAGAACCATTTCGCCCTTCTCATTCTTTATGGGCACGATGTCTAACAGACACCAGAAGGCCACACCTGGAGCAAAACCAGAAATGTCCACGTGGTAAATGAGTCCTTTCATCTTCACTTGAACAATGACGGCAAATGCTCAACAAACAAGTGTGTACATAACAAGATAGTTGCTTAGAGACTTCACACTTCAACTTGAAATCTATCATAACAATAAAGTAAATAAATTGTAAATAAATTTACAAGGGATATTTAAAACACCTCTGTGGCATGAAGATGGTCTGGGTTTATATTTTTTCATTCTCTGTGGATGTTGGTCATATTTTCACTACCCTTTCATCATTTTGCATCTTTTTGACAGTTTTATTATGCTTTTGTGATCATCTTTTATCTTTGTGTTGTTAGCTTGGATTTTGTGATAACTTGTTTGACCTCAAGAAGATGATTGTCACTCGTCTAGCATCACCTCTGCTCATCTATTTCTGATTAATTTAGCTTTTTAGGCATGTAACTTTGTTCTCACTATGCCTGAACCCTGGATTCTTGTCAAGAATTGCATATCCTTGCTAAAGATACACTTCAAATAAGATCTGGATCATGTTCTAAAGCATTGGTTTTCACCCTCGTGTGGGTCGCATGATAATTTCAGGGGGTCGCCAGATCAAAAAAAAAAAATTGGAGCTTACATTTATGAAAGGGATTTGGGACTTTGGGGATATCAATATAAACACATTGTTGCAAAGTGATTCATCTGTGAAAATAACACATCCATTTCTTAATTATTGCATAAATAATAAGTTATTGTTAGAACCATGTTAAAAATCCAAATTAGGCATTAGCAAGAGAAGCTAATTGTGGGCATGAAGATGCCTTGTCACAGCAGTGAACCAGTCCACCAGAAAATATTTATCCCCCTTATTTATAGTTTCTGATTTCAAGCCATAAAAATATTTTTTTCTTTTATCAATGAGTGTCCAGAAATAAAGTTGTTACATTCTAAAAATCAGAAATTGTCCCTGTTTGGAGAGACTTTACCCTCCTTATTTATGGAGATTCAGACAGTTTCTAAGAGTTACATAAAGAGGATGACCACAGGATAACCCATTAGATATTATTGCACAATTAACCACTCAGTCATTAAGGGGGTTAACCAAAGTATGTCATTTTGGGGGCGTTGCTCAAAAAGTGTGAAAACCACTGTTCTAAAAGATTGTGCATAAAGTAAAAGAGCAAATCAGAAGAGAGGATGGATATAACAAGTCAGAGCAGGATGGAGCACCACACATGCTAGATTTCACTGTACCAATAAGGCAGGCTCATTAGCAAATCTGCAAAATCTATTCTCTGCTGCAAAACAGATGTTTCACATCCTCTGTAGCATACCAAGTGTGATTGTGTGTCAGACAAGAGGAGACTGAAAAAGGAATATTGATGATGATGTTTTTTGCACAATAGCTTTATATACTGTAACTTTGGGGGGTGCCTTCGTCTTAGTTTTACACATATTACCTTACTGTTACTTATTCCCCTGTCAAAAACATGAAGATTAAATACAAATGCATTTAGCTATAGTAGAGATTTGGCAATCCATCGGCATCATTAGTGGCTAAAACACTCTGAAGCTGTGGGTTTGGGTATCTGTTGGATAAACTTAATCCTGTGTGGCAGCTAGAGAGGCTTATACACTACTGTATGTTCTCCTTTCATGCATGACAACATATCTTCAGCTCAAGACTTCCTGGAGGATTAGTTAAAAGTTAAAAGGAAGGAGTTAAATTCCAGGCAGTATGTACAGGGCTTTGTCCTGCATTAAGAAAGCATGATTAGCTGTGGAAATATGCATGAGAAAACAAGTGGAAGCTTGTTGCTGTCAGCACACTACTTCAGCACGTCCCCAGCGCCTTTTCAATACTGATGAAGGAATTATTAATAAGAATTATATGCTGATTTTCACCTTTTCTAAATGAGATTGTTTTTTTTGTTTTTTTTTACATTAATCATGAATGCAGAGTAACACCAACTCTGTGAAAGAGCACGTGCTGAGCTGCTGCTTAAAATTCTGCATTCATAATTCAACCAAAACAGTCAGCTCTCATCTAAAAATAAATGCACTCCTTGTGATTTTGGGAGCAAAATAGTTTAATAATGACCTGATCAAACCATAATGGTGTAGTAAATAAAGGAATCAGATCAGCTAAATGGCAGAAATGTTATCTGCTCATTCACCTTTTTACCTTTTGAAAGACGGAAACAATTATATGGGCTCTATATGTAATGTATAACCACTTCGATTTCTTCCTCCCACGTCTTCTTTTCTATTTACGCACCATTCTTCTTGTAAAAGTGAACCTCGGCCTGGTATTCTTCCCGGCCCTCCAGAGCCTTCTCCATCTGCTGGGCCACATGCTCGCTGGTGTCGGCCCCATACAGGAAGCGGCAGGTGCAGTTCTTCTGCATCACCTCGGTTCTGGTGAAGCCCGTCAGTTCACAGAAGCCATCTGAGCAGTAAACGATGGGGTAGCCGCGGTGGCCCTGGGCATTACCCAGCAGGAAATTACTGTCTGTAATAGGGATGTGAGAAGATGAACAGGCGTAAGAAGATGAGGCAAAATTTTTACTTTATCACAGAGGTTAGTTTTGTAGCAAAACTGCTTATTCTAAACCTCAAATCTGTCTGGAAGCTTACAAAAAAATGTCGGGTGCATCATGCTTTAGTGATATTTGGTACTTAATCTCTCTTATTTTTTTTTAAATTTTTTAATTTACACTTTAATCAAAGTCTGTTTAGCTATTTGAACTTGTGTCAAAGCTCTTTAAAGTTTACAAATTCAAAGTAAACATGAATTCAACTTTGCTTGACTTAATTATGGGCTAAATTCGTTTCCCCAGGCCATCGTCGTCAGATTTCTGAACTGAGTTATGCTCTTGGTGCCAGTCAGGGCCTGTGTGGGCAGTTGAAAAAAAAAAGAACTGGCATGGTGGGCTGCAGATGGCAAGATTGAAAAAAAGCTAACTTAATTAATTTCCATGTAACTCCAGGCACATTTTGTTGATGTGATCCCAGAGCGGACTTGACCCTGAAATTTAGAATCTGTATAAACTATAGAGAAGTGAATGACAGTAAAAAGAAGCGGTGCAATACGAAAAAAAAAAAAAACACAAAATATAATTCCCATGTCTCTTCACCTGCTTATTTTTTGCTCACTGCGTCATACTGTATGTTTTCTTAATAAACCTGTGAAATAGAACTTTTATGAAGTGATGCAGATCCAAACGTGCAGATGTTAATTTACAGCAGTGTTCAGGCTTTTATGTGTTGGGTTTACACTTTGTTTGGAGTATATTCACCACCAAAATGTTTTGTTTCTGCCTTTCCTTTGGTCTGTCTTTCAGCACCATGGACAGCTCTCATTACTGAGTCATGTGGACTGTTCAGCACCAGTGCTTTGTTCTCAGATTCCACACCAGCTACTCCAGGCTTCATCACCCAAAGTTATACAGCATGATTACATAATTTAATCCATTAATCCAGATGATAGATGTCACGCAGTGTTCAGGATGTTAATGAAGTCTCACTTTTTTGTGAGAAAATTATATTAGCCATGATATTAAAAATATATATACAAGTATATGTACACTGTATATATAAATGCATATATGGCTGAATTTAACTCCATGCGTCCAGTGTATAGTGCACAGTCAGAAAAAAATTAGAATGTTTATTTATTTTCTTTTATATTACTATTCATGTTATTTGTTTTGAACTAGCATTACTGCATACATGTGCATAGGCTACTGCCAGTTAATTCTATTGTCTACACACCTGCACTTCTTTTATTCTCTCTTTAATCTTATTATAATTGCCAATTTTAAATCTTTAGCTTTTTAATCACTTCTGAAGCAACTGGAATTTCCCCTGACGTGGGACTAATAAGAAAAGGATTAACTGTCAACATAAACTCAACTTGGAGTCTTGAAGAGTTCTCTAGTTAAGGAAAATCTCATAGTGTTGATTCGGATTTCATCCCTGTCTGTGTGGGAGGCCTTTTTAGACAATCTTTGATTTTAGCTGAATTGCTTGTTTTGCAAAAGATAAAATGTAGTTTGCTTTTAACTTTCAAATTATATAATATTCAACCTATGTTAATTGTTTTTACTGCCTCTAATGATCACATGGACCTCTGATGAGGATTATTAATCATTTGAACCAACTAAAATACTGTAGTTGAAAACTCTGCTGCAAGTAGACATGGCTCTATTTGGATGTGATTAGCTTTTGATATAAAGATTCTTTTATTCTGTCTCGGTAGAGAGTTGCAGCCTCTGACTGCTCTTATTGCAGCGCCTGACGTTTTGGACTGATAGAAAGTGGCATGAAAAGACTAAATGGCAGCTGACAGCTTGAGGTAAAATAATCTTACATAACTTGACCAACACGTGTCATGAAGCTTGTAAATGAAGCTTGCAGTATGTTGTCCAGATTGTGTTACGTTGTCCCATTAGACAGATATTCTCAAACTTATCAGATGAGCAGAAGCATTTGTTCAGGATGACCTTTTCATTTGATGGTGATGTAAAACTAGCTCCACAGAGTTTTCTTTCTGGCTTTGTGTCTCAAGGATTCTGCAACTTATTGATCCTAAAAGTCTCATTATTTAGGCAGTTTTACTTTTTGTTGTTGTTGTTCAACAAGATTTCAAACTTTGGTTACATCATCATTATGAAAACATTAAAAATGTGCAAAAAGATATTCCAAAAGATATTCCCAGTCAAAAAATAGAGTTAAAAAAATGGATTAAAACCTCCCACCTAAATCTATCTTTAGGTAGAGTGCAGTTTTATATTTAAGGAATATTTATTCACAAATGTCCGCTAATTCTTTGTCTAAGTCACATCTGAGAATTCAACTCCAACATGAAATAACTGACTCCTCTGCTGCTTGATAGAAAACATCAGCGCAAACTTTGTGATTTCCGCTGATCCACAGAGAGTGAGCCTGAGAAGAAAGAATATTAAACATCTGCTACTGTGCTTTCTGTGATCTAGCACTGTAATTGGCCGGGCTGAGCGGAAAGCAGTCCATAGGGGATGTCTTTTCTGAGCGGTGACAACCTTTCCTGAGTGCGCAGTGAGCAGCAACTAAACTGTCACTGTGGAATTATAGAGACAGGCATTAGTCAGATCCATCAACAGGGAGAGGAGGTTTAATGCTTGTGCTATGCTTTTCCTTCTCCCTTGACTTCAACATGAAAAAAGACATATTTCTGTTCTACGGTCCACTGCAGATCTTTTCAAATGTGGGTTTCAGGAAAAGAAACTGCATGAAGCTTTTTGTAGGAAAAGTCACGACCCTGAAACTCTGTGTCTACCTTTACACATCTTCGGTGTACAGATCGCCCCAGAAAAAAAGGCTGAACAACATGTGATCTCCTGCTGAAAAGGAGAAAAAAAAAGCCCTTTATTTCATGTTCTATAAATTTCTGACACCCAACTCGGTGAGCCAGCAAGTGCTGGAGAGCACCCCATTCGTCTCTGGTTTATGTAATGTTAACCTAAGAATAGGCGCATCTCTAGTCAGCATCCTTAAATCGGTTCTTTAAACAGGTCAAAGGCAGGTGCAGTCATAAATCATTTCACAAGGATGTCTTAAAACTAAAGAGCCATGAAGGAAAAACTTTTGTGCTGTGTTTGATGTTCCTCCTCTGGATGGAGGAGCATGATTCAGAGAACTTTCTGAGTTATCTGAATCACCATCATTTGCTTCAAATGAATGAAATCTGAAGCAGTTTAGATTTTAGTTAGAGTGAAATGCAACTGAGGGAACATTTCTAGAAATTTCAGAGATGTTGTTTTTGCTAAAAGTTGGGCCAGATGATTCTAATGTCACAGCAGCACACAGGTATCCTGGAATTATACTTGACTTAAATGATGTGTTTGTGTGGTTCTAATGGCTGACTCATGGATGTTGCATCTGTTTGGAGCATTAAGGGAGCATCTTTAGAAATTAAAACTTCACACGCACACACAGTGTGCAGGGGGTAACAGGGAAGGCGTAGGGGCCAATGTGACCATATGTCTAAAGTGATTTAATCAGGAACTGCACATTTATGATACTTGCCCTGTTGCTTCCTCAGTTAGCTTCATTCTTAACATTTAAAGCCTCCAAATCCTAAAGATGTAGACAATTTGAAAGTGTCTGGTGTATCCACAATTGAAAACCTCTTTATAAAAAAGTGTTTTGGCAAGTTTAAGAGTTCTAATTGTTTTAGCTGGGAAGCCAGTTGCATTAGTGTGTTGTTTAAAAGCAAATCCACCAGAGCTTCGTAGCTTGTACAGTATTCAATAACTAATCATCTTATAAGCTTATCATAAAGATAATTTCCCAGGTGCCTTTAAAGTGTAGCATCACCTAAGGTTGGAAAAGGGTCATGGATAATGCTTACATATATATATATGTATAATCTTTTATAACATGACATGTTACATGGGGAGATTTCAAGGAAGAAGTCAGTCTCTTATAAAAATTGATTAATTTCTGTAAATGCTAAGAAAATTAGCATTGTTGATTATTTTTGTTTCTTAGCACAAAAACCTTAAACCTTTATGAAAGGAAAGGAGATCATTTTATGCTCAATTTATTGTGGCACATCAGTCAATGTAACACTGTTTTCTACAGCTATAGTAATTGTGGTTTATATAAATGAACAGGAAAAAATGTGGCAGGAAATGAAAAAGAAAGTGGGCCGTCATCGACTACAGTGTAGCTCACTTTTGTTGCTTTTTCTGTCCGTTTTGAATGATGATGCAAAACTGTTCAACACATTTTTATACCAAGAAGATAGCCTCTGTGAAATAATGGCAAAGTGCTTCTCATGCCATCAGTGGAAATACCTGAACAATTGTATTTTCTGGTACAACATTACATCTTAGTGTAAGTGCAGTGCTGTCTTTGTCTAAAACCTTGAGAGATCTCAAGGTCCATCTCTCCTTTACCCCACAATGTTGTCCAAGAAGTCAAGAAAAAGTGCTAATAGTATTGCTAAAAGGACAATAGTATCTGTTTTTTCGACAGTAGGACAGTGCCTGCAGCAGTCGTCTTCTCCTGAAAGAAAATGAAAACCAACAAAGACGAAATGAGCTCTTTAAGATGTATTGAAATCTTGAAAAGGAGAGGAAAAACTTAAACCTTTCATTCTTTGAAAAAAATAAACACAAGCTCATGCTTCCTTTAGTTTGTACAGGAACATATTTATTTCTCTTCTAATAATTTTATAGACAAGCAGTTTAGAACCCACATAACGCACGTTATAAACACTTTGAGTATGTCCATGTGTGTTATTGTGACAATGCCTCAATTCTCAGGCTGTAATCCTCTCAGGGATATTGCTTCGAGTGGCCGCTCAGCTGCTCCAGCTTCCTTAATTACACATCTGTGCTGACTCGCTACGACTGTAATCTGACATGATGATGCTACATGCTAGCCCACTACTTCTACAAACAACATGCAGCCTGCATTGTGTCCATGTGATACAAGTTTTTCTGTATATAAGACAGATGAAGCCCATGAGGCATGGCCAGCAGCTAATTACCACCCAGCAGCACATAATTACTTATTGTGGCAGGGAGAGTTTGAGAGCACAAGGTGGCTTGGACTTGCAAAGGAAAAGGTCACTGGTAATGTAAAGAGGTAAAGATGCATGATAATGTAATGAATCAATCCTTTATTGTTTGATCTTAGTTACTATGCAACAATGCAACGAAGCACACAGACATTAGTGTCTGTATTCGTGCCTTTTCTGTAAAAATTCCGTAAAGGTTGTGAAGACAGCAGCTAGATGCACCTTATCCCAGTGCAAAGTGCTTCACAAAGCCTCACACCCACTAACACCTAAAATCACATAAGCGATGGAGGCGCAGCTGTCATGTAAGGTAGAGACCTGCACGTTAGAAGCAGTTTATTTCAGTGTCTTGCTCAAAACAAACAAAAAACATGCACCTTGGGATTCCACCACCAACTTTGCGATCGCTGAGGTTTCATCTGAGGACTTTGCCCTTTTTTTAAATACTTAGAACTTCGCTACCTGTGAAAGCTATAACACTGGCTCAAAAAAAAAAAAAAAAAAACTGAACTGAACTGAAAAAAAAAAAAACAGAAAGGGGCGCAGCTACAAAAAAGGGGTTAATCTATGTTGTGCCACCTGCCTGCAGAGCTTTAGTCTCTTCAGTTACCCATTAAGACCTGTTCATCAGTTGGGTAACAGTGAGCTCCATAAGGTTCAGTCTGACAGGCCTCCCTGTCTACCTGCTTGATTCTCTGGTTGCCTTTTAACAGGGAAGTTTAGGGAGAAAATAAAGCTGCTTCTTATCTTTGCCTGCAGCTGCTTTTGTTACGTTGACCCCACAGGGTGAACATTGCTGTCAGTGTGAAAACGCAGCCGGGGAGGTCATGTTTGGGAGTTGAGCGAGGCGGGTGTGTGTGTACAGGATAGGCATACGTACATGCTGTAGCACATAACACACACGTAATATGGTTATTGTTCCGGTATGATACTGGAAGCTCTGGTTGTCTTCCTAGGAGACAACAAATACATGAGCAGAGATGAGTCCGTGCAGCTTGAGGCTGACCTTTGACTTCTGAGGAAGTCCCCTTAGAAATCAAAAGACAGTTGACATGAACAGATAATATTACATCAATATTGTATTACATCAATACATCAAAACATCACAACACAAAGTGTAGACATCAGCTTAGATGCACACACACACACACTTTCTAACATTTCCTTTGGGGGAACAGGAACACCTGCTGACATTGCTATGAGCCAAATGCTGTGCTGTGTGTGATAGCTACTCTGACAACTTGATTACAGTAGAACAGAAGTTGGGGGAGTGGATATGGACTCAGGTGTGTAAATTACAGGATGTATTGGATTAAAATCAACATTCTGCTCTATAAATATCAAAGTCAAGCACAATCCAATGGGCTGATATTTAGAAATATTTAAAAAAAAAAAAGTCATCCAATGTCACTTGTCTGGAGATGTAACAAAACTCCTTGATGAGTAGAGAGAAAGCTTAGTCTGCCAGGCTAAGCTATTATCTGGATGACGGCACGTGTAATCCCAGCAGAGTTGTTCATCTATCAGCATGACGCCGTTTTCCATGAGGACAGTGAAAACAAGGAACAGGGACAGTTTGGATGTCGCGTCTAAGGAATGATGTGACAAATAACTTGGACTTATCATGGCAGAGATCCATCCAATGACTACTGTCCTTGTCCCAGTATGAGTGGGGAATAAAGTCAATATGTCTCGCACTGCAACACTGTAAGCGCTGCGAAAAACACAGAACATTATGCTTCTTCTAATTTTCTCTTTCATAGATTATCATACATGCAAGTATAACAGAATTCACTCCAAACACCTGAATGGTGATTTAGGCAGGCATTCACACCAGGATAGCCCAGGGGACTCTGTTTAATTGGGCGGTAATTAATTAAAAAATTTTACACCCTCTGGTTTGGTTTGCATTCAAACTGCACTGAGTCTTAGATGCACTTGCAAATAGTCAAATTATGCTACAGTTAGAAAACCAAATATTACTGAAGCATAGCAATAGTCTGGCAATGCCTAATGTGACCGCAAGTAGATGCAGGATTTTAATGGGCTGCTTTTCAGTTTCTGACACATCTAGCTGTATGAGAAAAGCAACAGAGGATCATGTGAATAAGACAGCTGTGTCGGTAAATGAGTTGTATTAATGTACATTTTTTTATTTTGAAATGCAAGAATTTGGAACTTAAAGGTTTGCAGGAGATATTCAACCCCCAACTATATCATCGGGATGTATTAGTCTGGTTCTCAAAGCTTCAATTGTGTACAATTTCAATTAACGGACACATTTACTTGCACTTGCAATCTATTTTTTATTTATTCATCCATTCCTTTGCTTTTCCAGGTCAGCCTCTTTTTCTAGTGCTTGTAAATGGTCTAAATGTTCAGTCATATCAGTAGGCAACATGGAGTGATTGACAAAGAGGATGAGTAGATATATTCATTCAAAATTAGTATAAAAAAATCCAACGACTGTCAATTTCCAACAATTCTACTTGAAAGGAGCTGTATCATGCTTTTCAAACATTCCAAAAGTCAACTACAGGCATATATAAGCTAAATATGTTCCCCTCAGCACTACAGAAACTAATCTGGTGTTAAATATTAGGGTTTTTTCATGTGTCTAATTTCCAACACGGAAGTAAGACGGCTGACTGCACTGAGACACCAAAGCTCTCGACTAATCTTGGCATGTTTTACGCCCATTTCATGACGTCACCCCAAAACAGACACCAATTCTGAAGGGTCACAGAATTTGTTTTAGCACCACCTTCGTCACTCACGTGGACTGATTTGCTCTGACAGGCACTGTGAGCAGTAAGGTCTTATATGGACAGGTTTCCTAATCAAGTCAAACCAGTTAAATTAAACACAGCTGGACTCCAATGAAGGAGTTGAACCATCTCAAGGAGGATCAGAAGAAATGGACACCCTGTGAGTTAAATA
>JALJCO010003724.1:0-70687 GCA_023101725.1 Atherinomorus stipes
CCTCTTCTCCTATACTTAACAGATGAAATGTAAAAATCACAGCTTTTATCTTTCATAATTATATCAGATTATTTTAGATACTCATAGCTACTGTAATGTAACAGTGCTTTGTCTTAATTTTATCAAGTTCATCAGCAAAGAAATTTCTAAAATAAGATGCTATATCTTTACCTTTAGTCAGAAAAATGTCATTCACCTGTAGTGATCTCAAGTCCAAAGGTCTCAGCAAAAGGATACACACATCTAACCAAATATACTGGCACACATACTGATTGATAAAGGCCACGTTTAAGATGTAAAACAGACGTCCCAAGGAGGAATTTTGTTCAGAGAAGGACCTTCTCTGAGTAATCACTAATTTACGGTCCGGAGGGCAACTCAGGAGAGGACCTGCATTTTGGTAAAACAAACAGTCCAATCGGTGAACTTTGAACCCATCCTCCAAGCTTGGAAATACTCCTTCACAGTATTTACGACCTGCTATAAATTGGTTCCTTATAGCCAATTTTGTTATGTGTTCTTAACATCCAAGAACTGTTTTATATTGTTAGGAAAGTAAGCTCATGTTAATCTCATGATGAAGACTTTTCTTTTGATATGCAACATGACATACTTTGGTGATTAGAAACTACATGTTTCTTCCCTAAATTCACATCACATGCATTCCAGGATTTGCTGCAGAAAGGTGAAGAAAGAGACACTTTATCCAACTGCTGGAATCCACTTTTATGTTAGAAATGGACTTCCTCATATCAAATGATGTCTAACACATGTATTTTCTTTACAGGAATCTTAAATCATCAAGATTAATCCTGTTTTATCTGTTTAGCTGATTTGTTTATTCAATGTCTTCCTTTATTCATATAATTCAGATCTTTGCTTTATTTTATTTTATTGTGTTCATTTTATTTCATCATGTCTGAATAATTGATCCATTTTACACATGCCTCACTTAGAATTCACAGATGTTTATAACTATTACGCTTAACTGATAGTCAAAATGATCATTTGAGATGCGGCTGACTGGTTGGATGAAACCTGATTCTGTCAGCTTCCATTGGCTGACAAGCTGCACACATTCCATTGCCAGGCAGAGCGCGAGGCTCTGAACTGTGAGAATTCAGAATTGGAGAGAACTGAAAGAGAACTGATCTTGGGAGAGAACTGGAAGGAGCAGAGACAGAACTGAAGAAACTTGGAACAATGAGGAAAGAATGAGACGAAATCTGCTCTGAACTCAGCAGAGTTCAGAACCAAGGATCACTCCGTGGAGGAGTGATGGAGAGAAGAAGACTTTAACCCAAATCATCTTTACTATCAACCATCCCGTGACATCAGTCCTGAAGCTGCACGTCTCTGGGGAGACGGATGAGAGAGAGAGGACGAACCAGAACCACCACTGAGCTGACAGCCCGCAGAGAGCCGGACGAACTTCCAGGAGATCGGGAAGATCTTTGGGATCCATCCACCCGACAATCTTCCAAAGGATTTGAGGAACAGTCCAGCAGAACCAGGGCGTGAGTGAAGCACCTCAGTCAGACGGAACCTCTGAGGAGAATCCCTCTCATTTGCTATGAAATATGATCTGATGTCACAAGAAGTTGGTGATAGTGAATTAATCCAGGCCTACGGTTTACCAGACCCAATTTAACTTTGTTTAGTTGGATTAAGAAATCCTTCCTTCCTCTTCTTTTGAACAGTTATTAATTAACTGAGGCTTAATTAATTTATGTTTCATTTTCATACCATCTCACACATTTCTTTCACAAGATAACTTTTGGTTGATCATCATGCTCACATATTTCTTGTATATATTTTGTACATACATTATCTCATGTAGTTTGTAGACTAGTTAATAAATACTCCGTATTATCTTAACTAGTCGTTGTTTGTGGTTTTTCTGATGTATCATGAAAGGTCACTTCAAGCGAGAACTCATGAAAGCGGCCTGAGACTGATCACTTAATCAAATCAATCTAAGAATTGATTTAAGACTTTAATGGTTTTCCTTGCTTCCATTACATATCAAATAAGTAAGGTGGTGCTCCGAGGCTGTATTAGTATTGATATTAATAGAAATATTAATATTAATATTAATATCATACATAGTGACGCTATATATATTGTGGTTGCCCAAGCTAAATCACAACAACCTCTATAAATGATGGGGTATTTGGCTTACCCCGACACAACAATTCATTAATAGTATTCCAGAGCTGTCTCCCATCATTCTTCCTTTCCTGCAATAGCTTTCTGTAATATTGTCTCTTCTTTTTCCTGTTTAACATAGTCACTTTGTTTCTCTCTTTACAATAAACTGCCCATTTTCCCTGCACTTCAAGCTTCCTTTTTCAGCAGGTCTTTGTGTGCCATATACTGCCTAACAATGCTGAGAGCTTTGCTTTAGCCTCTTCCATGTGTGATGAGTGTACTTTGCTTTGATTTTTCTATTGCTGTACGATACAATACTGCATCCACAGCAGCAACGGATTTATTCAGGATATACAGTTTTTCTCAATCACTTGCACACATTTTCAAAGCTCTTTGTCTATTTCTCAAAAAAACCCTATCTACTGCAAAATGAAACACAGAATTCAACATATTTGTGTATATCTTTTACACACTTGCTCTAAATCTAAAGCTCTGTTTTATTGATTTGTTCCATATATATGAGCCATATAAGAGCAAAAATAGCATACAAATAGAAGTCGACACACTGCAAAAAATCCCCCCCTAACTAGAAATAAAAATTGAGTCCACACAACCTTGTTTTTGGAAGAAAATCCAGCCACACCGAGCTGCAGAAGTGTGTTAAACACATTTACAGGGTTTGAGCTGTTTCTGAGGGTTCGCTCCTTTACTGTCAGCCAGGCGATGACCCGGGAGAAGTGCTGCTTTTTATCCACGTTTTAATACTTAATCTTTGCAGGTGGAAAGAGGCTTTAACAAAACAAATGAAGCATAGATCTTTGGGAGCAAAGTTAATAAAAATAAAATCGAAGTCAGGCAGCTGAGCAGGTCATCTGTCTGATCACCCGTTTTAAACAAGTGAAAACTCCACCAACCCGGTTCACAGCTTGTTGGGCTGGACAGTAACGACCCAGTAAATACAGGTTGCAAATGTGATCAGAGCAGATTTTGTGTTGTTTAATAACCAGAGTTTTAAGGTTTAATGTCCACACGCAGATGCACAAACGACACAAATCTTCCATTTGGCAGTTTTGGAAATGACTGTTTTTAATGCCAAAAAAATAGCCTAAATAAATCTATCAATCTGCATTTACATGTTGATGACAGGCCAAATCTCAGGAAAATATCTTCTTTTAAAGGTACAGTATGTAAGAATTACTGACATCTAGTGGTAAAGATGGGTATTGCAAGAACAGATTTTTTTTTTTTTTCAAATGACTTCGTTTTCTAAGCACTGTGGTGAATTTATGGTGGCTGTTACTGGCCAAAAATTCTCCCAGAGACAAATATATTTTCATCTGTGAGTTGATCAGTGGTCTCAGGTGAAGCCATGACTGACTATGAGGATCTACTTTTATGTCTTTTACCCTAGGGGCGAAAGAGGCGAAATAGAGAGAGGGGGGTAATTGAAAAAAAAAGACTTAATTTTAAAAAAACAAGCTTGGAATTGTAATTGTTTGGTTACTCTATACGACAAGATATAGAGTAAGAGTAATGAGGGTATTTTAGAGTGTTATATAAGAAAAAAAAAGAGAAAAAAAGGAAAGCCAGACAGCCGCTGGCTGTGGGGGGAGGAGGTGGGGGAGGGGGGGGGGAAGGAAAGGGGGAAGGAGGAGTGTGGGGGAGAGAGAGGGAGAAAGATGATGATTAGTAGAAAAAAATAAAAAAAGAAAGGAGGTTATAATGGGGAGGAGGGGTGGCGCAGAGATCTGTGGAGAAGGGGAATAGGGGGGAAAATAAGCCTTGGCAAGGGAAAGGGGATTGAGGTGGAGGGGAAGGTGGTGGGGGAAGGTTTCTCTGCCGCGGTGATGGGAGAAAGAAAAGGGGAGGGGGGGGAAGAGGGGGGGAAAATAAGAAAGGGGGAGAAAAAAAAGGAGAGGGGGAATGTCAGAGAGTAGGGGAAGAGATATAAAAAGGGAAAAAGAAATGGAGGGGCTGGGGGGGGAAATGGGGACAAGGGGATCACAGAGGTGCGCGATGTGAGATTTTGTGTCTGTGTTGGGGGAGGAATTCTGGAACCTCATCACAAAAGGAAGAAAAGGCCCACAAGAATGGAAAATGAAAACTCGAGAAAAACCAAAATTTAAGGGTGGGAAGGAGGGAAGGAAATAAAAACTAGGTAGGTAGGGTTATGACAAACTATAAATCTATAATAACAAAAAAAGGGGGGGAACCCAAAAAAAAATAATATTAGCTGATAAAAAAAAAATAATAGTAAAAAAAATACTGCTAGAATATTGCTAATAAATTATGAGGAGGAGGGGAGGAAAAAGGAGGAGCGAAAGAAAGAAAAAAAAAAAAATCTGTGGAAAAAAGATGAGAATAATGCTGTACTGAGGAGTATATGTGGAGATATAAAAAATATAAGAAAAGAGATACTAAAAAAAAACATATGTCTCTATACAGAGAATGAGATGAGAGAATAAAATTTTTCTTGCGGAGAAAAAAGATGAGAAAAAGCTGTTTTACGGAAGGTAAAAAAATCAAAATGGCGGCAACCGGAGGAAATAAAAAAAGGAAATAAAGAGAAAATACTCCCTCATAAAAGATACGACGTGATAAAAGAATATTCATTTAATTAAACGGACCCACCCCACCTCAATCAAGCATAGAAATAAAGTAAAATGATTAAAAATCCCCAGGGTAAGGCATTACTGATCCCAAAAAAGTGCTCTAACTCCCATTAAACAAAGCTGGTACAGCAGTTTTAAATTTCAGTGGGTTCTTGCTTCACACGTATTCTTTTGTCCATTCAGGGACACCGTAGTAAAAATGGTGAAACAAATATGGCAGCCTCCATATGTGCACCACCCAGCAAGTAGATATAAATGACTTTCTAAGAAAATAAACATATAACAGCTGTTCTAGTGCAGCGATTGCACACCAACAGAAACACAGTTTTGAATTATATCACATTTTTCTGCCACTGACCTTTGATTTTTTTTTACATACTGTACCTTTAAAGGTACAAGTTGAGTTGCTTAGCAACCATGCTGTCCACTCAGTCTTACTGGTGGGAGAACAAATCATTCTCTTTATTCCGAAGTAAGTTATTCCTCTTAACTTGTCTGTCATGTAAACCTTTCAGTTCAGTTAGCTCCGTTAGTCACTGGGGGCTTTTACATCACTACAGGCTGCAGGGGAACGTGCCCCCCCTTCACAACCCTGAGGGCAGCTTAATCTAAATATCCCCAACTCAAAGTGATACAGAAATTTTATCGGTGAGTAAAATAAAAATAAAGGTTCAAGGTTGAAAAAAAATAAATTTATCCTTTAAAAACAAATTTAAGAAGATTTGTTAGAAGACATTGGTGAATAAGGCTTGTTGTTGATGTCTTTCCTCCTTGGCATTGTGTCAGCATACCTGAATGCCTCAGACCAGAAAACTGGCAAAACATCAGCTTGTATAGAGGCATTCACACTGATGATAATCTATCAAGTGCATTGATCAGCAGCATCAATCTGCTACACTCAGGATTCCTATCAAAGCAATACGGGTGTGTTTAGTTTCCCATACACTGCTTCTGCATTTACATCTAGTTTTTTGTTGATTAAACAGAGTGGTGTGTTGGGTTTTTATAATTATTTACGACGTCTCCTTCCCCTTTCAGGCCATGGACAAGCTGAGGTCAGAGCAGGAGAAACTGAGTTTGTGGCTTTCAAGTGACCCCGATTACATCCTGGATCAGTGTGGAGATATTTTATCTATGAACGAATGTAAACGGGTGCAGAAGCAGACAAGTGCTTTAGAGAAGACAAGGAAGCTTTTAAACATCATCATCCACAAAGGAGGATACACCTGTCAATGCTTCCTGGATATTCTGCGGCAGAATAAAGGACGCTACCAAGATCTGCATCAGTTTCTTAACCCCTCCACTCACGGTCTGTAAACTATCTGCCTCACTCTAACTAGAATCAGGCTCACAGAGCCACGGAAGTTGAGATGAAACTGTTTTGTATTTGCAGGCTTGACCACTCCAATGCTGTCTGCGGATCACAGCAGTGTGGTGGACGGCCAGGCAACTCACAAACACAACAGAGAAGTCTCTTTCCTTCAGGGTTGACGTTGGAAACCCAGGAGGAAATCCACCAAGTAGGCGCAAATGTCTGAACATCTTCCATTTGTCACTTGTTGCTTTTACTCCGTCAGCCTTTTCCTTGTTCTCCATGCAGGGAATGCTGTTGTTTCCCAAGGAAATTACATTGCCAGCAATGGCAGTGTGATCGTGGCGTATAAACTTAATAATGCCACCATAGATGGAGATATAGACGTCTCAGTGTCCGTCGGACCCTCACAGCCAAACCCAGGTGATATTCTACTCTCAGAAAGTAAAGAATGCACAAAACACTGTTTTATACATTCACATAAATGCAATAAAAATGTAAATCTGATTGTTTTAACATTGATTTTTCACCTCCAGTGTCCTCACTGATCCGCTTCATTGGAAGCTATTTTAACATCTGATGCAACAGCACACTTTGAGAAGAGTTTGATGAAGGAATATTTATCATTCACTCCTTCATCCTTGAATTGATGTGCACTTAAAACAAACCAAACAAAACTGGGGAACTGAGGATAACTCCTTTCAGCTGATATGATTGGCTCTATTTTGTTTCTTTCCAACCATAGATATCCATATATAAACACTATATATGGCGTATAACGTCTGCACTGGCGGCCATTTTACCTTGGTCATCTCACGATGAAACTGTCCATCTGTCTGCATATCCGTCCTCTAGGTGGAACATAAATGGGCCTTAAAGCATGCGGAGCTGCAGGACGTGTTGTGTGGTCAAAAAAAAAAAAATTTGCAGAGCATGAACAGAAATCAAAACTGCACATAGAGATAGTAATGAGCAGAAAATTCGTCTACAGACTGTTAATTTTTTTTAGAATTAATATGCCAGAGCTGGTGAGTTCCAACCATAGACCGTTCATAGAGAGGGACGAACCTTCCGCTACGTCACCCGTTGGTTTCTGAAGAGCTAAAAGGGAAGCCAGGTGGGCGTGTCCCACTGCGCTATCTTGCTGTGTCGTGTGTGTAGTCTCTCCCAGAAAATACTAAAATGTGCAAAGGCAAGGCCGCTCTGAGCCACGGGGCAAATGATTGACAGCTGATGTACTCTGGGCTAAACACTAACCGAGCTAACTCGAAACTAACAGGAGCTAACAAAGATTAGCCCCCTAAGTGATGGTGTAAAGATATGACACGCTTAGACTTGCTATTATCTGACTAAAAACCACCGTTGTGCGACTCTGCTACAAACTGAGACCTTACAGAGAGCAAACAAGGAGCTAACTGTTAGCCACCGGTCGGCAGGCCCACAGACCTATATACGTAGACCCCTCATTACGTGCTGGATCGCGTCGTGCGTCGCCGCCATATTGGTTGGGTCGTTCACTCACCAGAGTAAAAAGAGCGAGCGACTATGCTCGTGTTTTGTGAAGCTTACAGTTGCAATAACCGACCAAAAAAAGTAAAAAATGCAACTAAGATACATGAAGAAAAATGCGGAGTTGAAGAGCTGGACCCCCATTACACAGGAGTGAATATCTGACATGAATTTAAGCGCTTTCAGGCCTCTAAGAAACGTGAACAGGAGCTATGCTAATGTTAGCGGCTCTTTTATGCACGGGTAACATTATCAGTCGCTGCATTTATGTTAATTATTGTTTGCTTTCTCTTCAGTTTGATCAACTCACTGTATTGTAATAAAATAATGCACAATTTCATGTAAACTATGTAAAACAGGAATTCCTCAACATTACTGTCAGCTCCTTATACAAAGTGTTTATGGTTGTGTTGTGATCCACTGCAGCACCGTTACCACATCCTCATATTAATGGGAGTCATAACATATATATACCTCCTCAGGAGGTTATAACCTCCCCAGACCTGCAGCTCTGTTCCAGAACATCCAGAACTCTGATCCTGTTTCCATCTTCAGATCCAGACTTCCACCTGTTGGACCTCAATCACAAACACTCTGCCTTTTATCTCACCTGTCCTACCTGGACTGTTGTCTGTGTAGGTCGTAGTGGATATTGTATGTTGTTATTGTATTTTTAATGTTGTAAAGTGTCCTTGTGGGCCTCCAAAGGCACTTGTACATAACATAATAATGATAATTATCATTTACTTTATTATTATCGTTGTTGCTATTATTATTATTATTATTAGTGAGTAATAATATCAGTTTATTTTATATGTCTGATCCATTCATCATTATACAGCAAATCAATCCATTCTGGTATTATTATTGTATGTGGGGAGATATTCTGATTGGAGGTGATGTTTGGTTACAGCTGCAATCCATGGCCATAACACGTCTCTGCCACATCTATGGTGTCTATATTCCTTCGGTGTGTAAAAACTGATCATTTATTCCTGGGTTTATATGATCACATCTGTGGTCATGAGAATGGTTATAGCAGTTCACAACACAGCAACTTCTCACCATATTGCAGTTTAAACAAAGGTTAAATGAAGAAGTTACCTGCTGCCAACAATAAGGAAACCGGTTCGGTGTCCTCTTTAATAAAAATGCTTTGTGCCCCCTCACTTGCAAAATCTATTGACAGTAGATTAGGGATGCACAATATTGGAATTTTGGCCGATATCCAATATGCCAATATTTTAAAACTCATGTGGCCAATAATTGATATCGATGCTGATATTAAAGCTAAAAAAAATAAGCAGTCATTGCAAATTGCAGTTTTGCTATCTGTTTCCAACATTTTGAAAAGTAGGGGTGGGAAAAATTTTGATACACTGAAATATTGCGATATCGATATTTTAAAATGCAGTGTTGATCTATTTAACTTAAAAAATCTCATGAGATTTCATCGTTCTGCCACAAACTCTCAATATTTCATGAATTCTCGTGAGATTTGGAGTAGAATGATGAAATATCGCAAGATTTCGGAAGCAAAATAAATCCATACCGTGTTTTTAAATGTGATATATATCGTGATATTTCAGTGTGTCGATATTTTTTCCCACCCCTAGTCTTTAGAAGTTTTAAAGTTTGTGACAATGAAGTTATTCAAGAAGAAACTGGGGGGGGATATTCAGTTTTATGGTCGATATAGGCCGATACCAATGGGGGGCCGATTATATCGTGCATCCCTACAGCAGTTATGGGGGATTGGCCATCACAGGATTGAACAGCATATGTGTGTATATAGTGTGTGTGCATATATAGACTGTGATCTCTGTAAATGGTTGTTTATTTTTTCTTTTTTTGAAAAAGGTTGGGATTGAATAAGTTTTTGTACTTCTTCCCACTCCTTTTCGTACATGAAATAATAAATGTACATAATTTTTGATGTCTTTACTTATCTGTTTTCTTTTTTTTTATTGTATTCTTTTTTTTATCATCATCATTATCTTTTGTATTTATTATTATTTTTGGTGCATTTATTATATTGTTTTGGTTACTTTGTTTTGGTAATTTTTCTCGTTTGGTCATGTACAGAATGAAAAAAAAAAAAAAACATATATATATATATATATATATATATATATATATATATATATATATATAAATCTTTATATATATTTTTTTACTGTAATTGTAATATTTGTTATAAACCAAGCCGTGTGAAAATTAGGTAAAAATTGGGGGATCTATGATAAATGTAGGTGGAAATGCACCTTCCTCAATCGAAATGAATGCACTGGGATCATATGGGCGACCCATCCAAGATGGCGGCCCCGCTGAGACGTCAGCTCCAATAGGCGGCACCAGTCCATGAGGTGTCTACGTATATGATGTCTATGGGCAGGCCGGGCTTCTGGTCTGCCACATGTCAATCATAAGGACACGCCCCTAATTACAGTATGTGTAACTTCAAGATTAAAGGTAGAGTCCGAAGTCCCCCACCATTTCTGTTTGCAAACAGCAGCATTCAAACTTAGCGCCCCTCCCTCTCAGGCTAATGAGAGGGAGGGGCGCTATTCAGCTGAAACTATTTTAGCTTCAAGCCTCTCCTTCAGAGCTCGGAAGCGGGTCAAAGCCAAACTAACATTAGCCCTACTTGCATCATCTAAAGCTCTTACCTTTTCATCGGTGCATCCACCATTTTTTCTTTCTTTCTTTTTGCTTTGAGAGTTCAAGTGACTGGCGTCTGCGCCAATCATGAGCTTACTCCCACACAGCGTCATGCCCTTAGCTCTGTCATTGGCTGGTGATATAAACAGAAATCTCCACCCAGAAACGTCTCGAACAGAACAAAACAAAGCTAAAGAGGGAATTACAGACAGGGGGAGAGAGAGTTGCATTCAAATGCGCCATGGCACGCGAGTAGAGGCCCAAAGGCGCAATTTGAGACAGATTTCCACTTGCACAAGTCTGTTTCTTTTCAGAGGGGAAACGTCGCACTCTACCTTTAAATAACATCTAAACGGATGAGTTATAAAAACATTCACCCCCCTCTCAGTTGACATGAAGGTAAACTTGACCTATTAAACCTAAAATCTGGACTCACCGGACAATAGTGCTTGTTCGCTGGTTCATTCTACTTAAAGTTTCTGCGAAAATCAAGGAGTTTTGCTGCAGATAATGTCTTATATGGTGACTCCGCCATTATACTGGATGTACACCGAAGGGCGACTCAACGTAATAAAAGTATCTTTCGAAAGAGTCAAAGTGATGTACCGGTGAGTAAATGCACGTATAAACTCCTGGAAATAAGGTTCAGGTTGCAAAAAAAGAACGCTATCCTTTAACTTCCGGTGTCCTCGCTGCTTTTGGTCTGAACGTACAGTAAGGTGTTGATACGAGGTCACGGTTGGTTGTGGAAACGCGACACAGATCAGGGTTTACAAACCGTATCGCACCAAAACCATCCCGTACCAGCACCAGTAGGTTTAAATGGGGCTGTAGCCACAGCCAGTAGTTGCCATTGTGTGCTTTTAGTCTTGCAAGAGGCATTTCGAGGAGAGTTCAGGCACCCTGATGAGGAATCCTTCTACCACACTGTCACTTCACACCGTTCAGGATATCAAATATTACAACAAATCCATGACTCTGTGTAGAATCTCAGTTCAAACGCAGTTCAAATGAAAGATCAAGACTCAAGCGAGTCATAGAGAAGTTACGAACAAAACATGCTTGACAGGGAACTTGTGGTTGGAATTACCTGCACACCTGTAGTTCTCCTTTCTGTATTTCACATATCAAGGTTAAAAGTTGAGCATACCACATATGGGATTCAGCTGCCTTTCTGCACGTACAGAACACCAAGAAGTGAAGTATGCAGAATGCAAATGCAGAAGTGAGAGACGTGTGTGCACATTTTTATGACAGCTGTCTGAAATTAAAATCAACAATAGGTTCATTTAACAGTAGAAAAAAAAGAAGAAGCTGAAGAAGAAAAAACAGATGTAAGACGAGCAAATATTTTGGATCACAAACTTTTGCTTATTTAGGCTCCGCATTTCATGATATTGCAAAAAAAACAAACAAAACAAACCATCTATAATATATACAGAAAAACAGGCCGTTGTGGGACATTTTTACATCCATCAGTGTCAAAGTCCTCTGCTGTCTGTCTTGTTAGAATATCTGCAACATGTATGCAAGGTTTCCGTTTATAGCCACTGATGTGTAGGTCCTTTTACACACATTTTCATAAACACATATTTTCTGAATCTTCCTGAAAATGAACATTTGGTTTAAAAACTGCACATATTCAAACATTTAGTTTTTGTAAGTTAACAATCATGTCGACATGAGCTTTTTGAAAACTTTTTTTTAAAAAATGGACCTGCTATTCAAAGGACTTTAAACTCTAGCTGTACATATTTTCCCTCTCTTGCTATTGACAATAATATGAGGATTTTGACAAAAAGACAAACGGGTTCTGTCTACAACGCAAAAGCAAGTGGAGATGATAAATGACCAAATTCCTAAAATATCAAGAATTCAAAGTAAAAATCACAAAAGATTAAAACTAAAAGATATAAAGATATACTTTATTAATCCCAATTCGTGAGACAATAAGTAAATTCATTCTCTGCATTTAACCCATCTCAGGTTGGACCAGAGAGCAGTGGGCTGCTATTTAAAGCGCCCAGGGAGCAGTTGGTGGGGGTTAAAGGAATAGTTCACCCACAGAATGATGTAACTTTATTTTCCACTTCCCCTCATGATGAGCAAGACTCTGGAGCACTTTTTTTTTTTATAGGGATGAGCGAGTACACCATTATCTGTATCTGTATCTGTTCAACCATCTAAATGATCTGTATCTGTACTCGGAGTGGGCGGGGCTTAAACCGGAAGTGGGTGTGGCTTAAGCGGGAGTGGGTGGGGTTTGACTCAGCACATAATTTTAAGTCTGAAATTGATACGAATTGATCAGAAGTTTCTTGATTTGTTTATTTGGTAACTATTTACAGAACAGCCTCAGAGTTGAGATTCAATGTTTTTGATCACAATAAAAGGAAACTAAACTAAAAATAAAATGAACTATTTACAGTATTTTTAAAAAAAAATGAAATCATTAGATGAATATTTCTCAGTACACACAATGCATCCAGTCGGAAATTATGAACTACTAAGTATGCATGAACAAGTTTTCATATGTAACACAAATTAGTTTTTTTGTCTATTTTCTGCTTTATTTCATGATCAAATTTAATTTTTTCTCAATAATTTATTCAATTTTAATTATTTATTCATTTAATTACCTAACATTCTGTTTTTTTTCCCCAAACAAAGTTAGACAATGATTAAGGTGTGTGTGTATCACTCAGTGTATAGGGAGAGAGAGAGAGAGAGAGAGAAAGAGTGTGTGTGGTGCTGTGTAACAGTTAAAATATCTACTGTATTCAAAGCCTATAAAAAGCCTATATACAGCATTTAAAGCTTAGTTTGTAATATTCATAATACACTTATTTTTATAATATAGCCTTCAATAAAAACGTTAATAACTGCTACTTTGTGTGTTCAGCTGTATGTGTGTGTGTGTGTGTAACTGGTCTGTTTATGTTTTAATGATCTGTGTGAACTTGGTGATTCGTGTGAACATCCAGTTATAACAAACGGTGAAATATATCAGCCTGGTTCACTGTATCCTTTTCAAAAACCGCGTTCAGAACGAGTTCAGAAGTTTTTACATCACAGCCGAACTAAAAGCAAGCAGACGGTAAAGGAGAGAGACGGGGGGGCAGAGTGGAGGCAGCGACTGACGCGACTTTTCTGCCTTTTTCAGCTCTGACTTATCAAATACACCGCGTGCGTTATTAAAGAAGTTCGCTAAGTTACTTTAAATATCAGAAATAAAGACGATCTGATGAAAGTCTGAGTATGAAAGAGCAACGTGAGCACGAGTCAAGCGGAGATCAATCACTGTCTGTGTGTGCGTGAGACACCAGGACAGCTCGCGCTGCAGAGATGTGTGTGCAGGAGGGCGGGTGCTGTGTGTGACTGGCCAATCACAGAGCGTGCAGACAGTCTGTTATCAAATAAGGATTCTCCTTCAGCACGAGCACAGATATTGATGAGTTTTACTCGTATCATGCTCGTACTCGTCAAAAATGCATTATCCGTACCGGATACTCGTCTGAAACAAGTATCTGTACCTCATCCATACTTTTTTAATATCTCAAATGCAGCCGGCGATCAGGAAGGCTTCTTGTTTTTCCCCAACTTTCATATGATGGAGTTTGGAGGGGTCCGAGCCAAAAAGGTCCATAAAAGTCCACAAAAACTTGTCAATATTCCTCCATACTGCTCGTCCAATGTAATCCAAGTGTCCTGAGTGGATAGCGTCCAGAATTTACTCAAAATGACGTCATTTAGTATATTTTTAGAGCCTAAACAGTAGTACATCGCATCTCTAGCAAGCACGCCGATGCGCATTCACAAAACTATGGAAGCTGTGGCAGACGAGATCGCGTGTTCTCTTTTTCTTTCTTTCTTTGTTTTCAATCATTATCCAACCCCTCTTGTGTTTGTCCCGGTTTGTATTCGCACAATGTAAACAGCAAATTTCTTCTTCTACGCTTGCATTATCGGCAGAGTAGGCTCTGAACGCAGAGACTTCCATAGTTTCGTGAACACACATATGCACGCTTTGTGAAAGTAAGAGTCTTTCTCACCATGAGGGGAAGTGGAAAATAAAGTTACATCATTCTGTGGGTGTACTGTTCCTTTAAGGACCTTACTCAAGTGTCCACAGTGGGTCACCTGAATGTCGTGTCGGGGACTATTTTCATTTTTTAAAACTCTGACTGCTGACAGTGAGAGCCAGCAAATAAAGAAGGAACTAAGAGAAAGTAAAATAAACTGCTCCAGTTCTCTCAGAGGAGACTCTGCAGGCAATAACTAAACATTTGAACACCACATCACAGACCTTCATAAACGTTCACCACAGAGACTTTATGTTCTCCGGACACTCAGTGCTCTCCAAGTGGCCCCCCATCTTCTGCTGCTGCAGTACCAAAGTACCATTCAGTCCATTCTGCTGTATTCTTCACCCTGTTTTTACAGCATGCTGTCAGGTGTCTATAGAAACAAGCTTCTCAAAATCACACATCGCATCCAAAGTCATCTGCTCTCCCACACCAAACAGTTAAATGACAGAACAATAGCCCGGCTTGCCACATCAATACTTCTAGACCAGGGCTGGGGCCTGGGGGCCAAAGTTGGCCCGCGAGCTATTATTTTTGGCCCGCGGTCAATTGTCATTGTGGAATGTCAGAGATAGATCATGAAAGGCACACGGAAACGAGAAAGTTTAAAAGTAGTCTGGAACATGATGCTTTCTTACATTCTTCTATTTGGTCTCATGGAGGTTTGAATTCATGTTTTACCAAATGTTTTTTAACGCCCATCTGGATATTCAGTCATTTCAGCCTGTAAAAAATAGTGTTGTTCATTTTCCACATTACTTTGTATGAGGTTTTATTTTGGATGATTATGCGATAGGTTGAGTTTATTGAATTTTATACACTGCAACACTGAATTTTTAGTTTTGGCCCACAAACATCCACCCCGAGTCATTTTTGGCGCTCCAGTGCAAAGAATTTGGGCACCCCTGATTTAGACATTGAGCTATTTGGCCTCCCAAATAAGTTCCTCCAGAAACTCAGGGCTCCAGACTGGGACCAGATGCAACTAGAATGTGAGACAATGTGAGTAAATTCTTCATCTGCTTGTGCACCAACTTATTTATTAAGTCTATTTGATATATTTACTTTCTGACAGACTTCCTGGTCAGTAAAGGTGAACACCGATTCAGTGTTGGGCGCCGCCTCTGGAGTTCAACGTGGCCGTTTTAGTCAACAGTTTACTTCACTCCAGGCCGCCAGAAGTCAGAAATGTGTCGATTTTTCACGGAGCACGCCTCCAGAAAGCGTCAGACAAGCGTCAGCAATCAGACAGGGAAGCAGGTAAATTCCAAAATAAAAGCCCCATGCAGATTTGCGATCCTAAACTAACATCGCGTCATTGCCAGAGACACCAGGTCAGCAGTCAGGAGGTCTCAGTCAGTGTTTATCCAGCGCTCTTTGTTATCTGTTTCTAGTCCCATTATCATAATTTATTTATCATTTATTCATTTATTTACAGTTGAGTGGAATGAGTCTTGAGTTGAATGACTTTAATAAGAAGAATACTTGATAGATAGATAGATGTTAATTTGTCTTGTCCTTTTTCTCTTTTTGCTGATCTGAAACTGATCCCATCCGATCCGTGACTATGAACCGATCTAAGCTGTAAGTTCATTTATCCGTTGCACCGCTGCCCACAACGCTTTGAGTAAACACAGTCTCAGCTGAAATATAAAATGTGCCATGACCTGTGAACATCGTAGTTTCTTCATTTATTGTTCAGGTATTTATCAGTAATTCAGTGAAAATGTCAGTATTTGCTTTTCACGACTATTTCAGCGTGCGCTCCTAAAGTTTCTGCTTGTGCCCCTAAAAACTGAAGTTGGGGGCCGCTGAGCTCCTGGTGGAAAAAGTGAGACTGGAGCCCTGAAACTGCAGCTCCTCCAAAACTCTGAGGCCTGATTACTCGGACCCCCATTACTCATCATATCACTCCCATCCTGCAGCAACTCCACTGGCTCCCCATCAAACAGGATCGTCTTCCAACGACTCATCACATTCAAGGCCCTCCATAAGATGGCCCCATCTTCCATCTCTGATCTCCTTAATGGAAACACCCCCACATGCTCACTACAGTCCTCCTGCACCTTTCAGCTTGCTGTTCCCCGGCCACATCGGAGAGCAGGGTGTTTAGTCGCTCTGCTTTTACGTTTTAGTGTTCTAGCTTGCTGTTTTTAATGTTTTATCTGCGTGTAGTGTCCTTTGGTGCTCTGATAAACACTTTCCAAATAAAATGGATATTATTATTAAAGTGTAACAGGAATTTTTTCTGTGTTTTATATTTTCAAAACAGTTTGAACATGTGATGCAGAGAGAAGTGATATCTTAATAAATCGTGTGCTTTTTCCAGGGCCCTGCTGTAAAATGGATCGTTAAGCACAAGGTCGAGCTGATCGCCTGCCTGAAGGCAGATCTCTTTATTCTGCAGCATGGCCATGCAAAAGGAATCATCACTGACAGCCAATATGACAACCTGAAGCATTCTTCTCCTCCAGAAAAACCTGTAACCAACCTGATTGATCAGGTGACTGGTAAAGGTCAACAGACCGATGAAAAATTTCTTCAGGTTCTCAAAGAGCCTGAAATCCTGCAGACGTATCCTGAAAGCAGAGATCATGTTTTCGCTTATGTTTCCCCGGCAAAATGAAGACATGCTTTTCATTCCTTAAACTTTTCAAACACAAATGAAGTTTTTCATTTCATGTTACTTACACACTCAAAAATAGAGGTACCAGTTTGTACTTAAAAGGGTCCAAAGCTTGTTGCTGGGGGGTTCCTTTTTGAAAGACATTTCTGTACCTTCATGGTCCATTTTTGTACCTTATCAAGCTGTATGAGTTAATAAAGTACAATTAAACCAATTAAAATGATGAGTAAAAGTCAATAAGACTATGAGATTATGACAATCAAAGACGCTAATAATAAATGAATAATTATATAAATATTAGGCCAAACACATATATGATTATACATATAATTATTACTATGATTATTATGAAAATCATAATATAATAACTATAATTATACTACTGTTTAGAAGTACTGCAATTTATAGTTATTGTACAAGCTACACACATTTTTTAATGCTGCAGGTACCCTTAGGGTTGAAATGGTACAAATTTGTACTTTATATTACTTTGGACCCTTTTTCATAGTATAGAGGTACTTCTGGCCTCATAAAGACCAATATTGTACTTTTGAGAGAACATTTGTAAAAAATGTACGTACAGGTACAGAAATGTTCCTGTCTCATACCTCTGTGTTTGAGAGTGTGTTAGTAATGTAGGTTTTAGAGATGATGTAGTAGCTGCTGTTCATGTACTTTGTTTAAAACTGCTTCTTTTTATGATTAAAATTCAACTTGAATTGAATATTCAATCAAATACAGTTGTTCTCAAAATGATTCATACCCACCAATTAAAGAAAAGGTTCAATTGGGAATAGTAACTGAAACAACAAGAAACTAACAATGTATCAGAATTTACAAAATTATATTTTAGTGAAATAAAATATTGCTTTTGAATTGTGTTTAGAAATAAGAATGAAAAAAAAACTATCCCGGACACATTAGAGCACCTTTCCCATGAACAGTGGGCCAACATACTGGTCAACGTTACAGAAAACACCTGATTGCAGTGATTGCCTCAAAGTTTTTTAGCTTCGGAGCCCCATCATGCTCGTTTACTTGATTTATTTTTTGTGTTTTTCAATATTTCAGTTGAACCACAATTCAAAATCAATGTCCTGATTTTCATAGAATTTTTATTTATTATTATTATTTATAATTCTTTAATTGGAGGGTGTGAATAATTTTGAGGACGATTGTATTTAGATACAGGAAGAGGATGAGCTCCCTATACAACCCCGCCTGATTCACTTTCTGTTTTCAAATCTTTGCTGAAAACATGTTTTCTTTTAGGCGTTTACTCTGATTGGGAGTTGACTTTTTACTGTTTTATGTCTTTTATGTAATTTGTATTTATTTGTGTGCAGCACCTACAAATAATGTTGGATTGGATGGTCCGTGTGATTCTGTGACATAAAACTGCTGTTAAAATTACAGCTTGGACAAGTTTGGTTCTCACCATTCACCATAAAGTTTAATATTCTGTTCAAGAGTGCAAAATAAATCAGTTGTGCTTCATGAACCACAAATGAAGAGCAACCACTAGAGGCTGCAATTGCATAAGGTTTGTTTTGGACTTTTTTGAGCGCGCAGGATCTTGCCAAACCCATAATTATAAACACAAGTACAATTAAGCCCATAAAACATTAAACTTTCACAGAACTTCCACAAAAATTATTTTAAAATTTAATTCAGGGCATAAATATGTGGAGGGTGCAGTTACCTTTGATTTGAAATAAAGATGGTAAATCTATCCTGCTACTGAACCCGCATGCATGCAAGATTTTTCACTGCTGCTTAAAACAGTTGTACTTCATGGTGGTTTGAGTAAGGAGGGGGGGGGGGGGTGTCGTGCATATGAAACATGATTGGGAAATAAGTTCAATTTAATTGTTTCCAGATCAGGGTGTGCGAGTTTTACCCAATCAGAGCGTCCAGACCTCACGCATTCACTTCTATTGAGGATAAATGATCACGGACAGGATCCCATCCAGCTGCCTCTCCTCGTTTCCAGTAAACACTGGCAGGTGAATGTGCACATGTTGACTCGCACACATGCCTCTCCGCCCTGGAAGGAGGTTTGGGGTGCTTGGCTGCGGACCAAAGAGCAGGAAGACGGTGGCTGGAGGATGCGTTTGGAATGGAAAGAGTCTGACGCACTTGTAGGGTCATAAAACGGCAGCGGGATTATCACCGGCCTGTGGGGGACGGTGAATGACACTCACACCTCATGTAAACTGTCCGATTGCCTCACCCCAATATATTTTTCTGGCATTTTTTACAGCTCTTAACGTCTGCAGGGATAAAATCACCCAACAGAGCAACGTTTGTTTGTCTCACATTTTCCTGTTTGTTGATGTGATGAAAAGCATCACGTTGCCAGAGCGTTGTGTAATGATGAAACACTCCACTAATTTATTTGAATAGTTTAATGATTTGATGCACTCTAGGGACAGAAATATGCAAATCCCCTCCAGTCCTGCTTCATTGATTTGAAACATTTCAATGGTTTTATTGTCAGCTACGTAGATGCTCGGCTTGGTTTTGCACAGATTCTTTTTTTTATGGATTCTTTGCACCAAATCATGTTTACAGTCACCTGCTGACATCAATTGTTTGAAATAACTTTCATAAAATATTATTACAAGCCTTAGATTGAACCATCCCAATTTTCTGCTCAACCCTCTTACTTTCAATTTTTTTAAAAAAGAAGTTTTTTTTTTTTGCCATTTCTCTTTTATTACAGCGGCCACTTAGTTATTTGTTTTTCAGGGTTTTTTTCTCTAATTTTTTCCCCTTTTTTTCTGACATTGTCTTTGACTCACAGCCTGTTATAGCAGTGAGTGAAACTACCCAAAAGTATTTGTATTTATTTGTTATAAGTTTTTTTTTTTCTCTCTTTTTGCTTAATCCCAAACTGGTCATTAGATATTTAACACTATTGAGTTGGTTGCTCAGATGTAACCAAGTCTTATTACCTCTGCTAAGGAGGTACTGTAACTGTTGTGTCAGCCTGTCACAGATGTAAAAAAAAAAAAAAAAAAGAAAAGAAAAGAAAGAAAAATAAACTTTTCATGACATAAAAGTACAGGTTTTTTTTTTTTTCTTTTTTAAACCCTGATCATTTCTAAACCCAGAACCAACTTGTTTTATTATGACTCCAGTGAAGAATCTTGGAGTAATTTTTGACCAGGATTTGTCTTTTGGCTCACATATAAAACACGTTTCTAGAACCGCTTTCTTTCACCTACGTAATATTGCTAAAATTAGGAACATCCTCTCTCAGGACGATGCAGAAAAACTAGTCCATGCTTTTGTTACTTCCAGATTGGATTACTGTAATTCCCTATTATTGGGCTGCCCCAAATATGCCTTGAAAAGTCTCCAGCTGATCCAGAATGCTGCAGCGAGGGTTCTGACTAGAACCAGCAGGAGAGATCATATTTCTCCAGTTCTAGCTTCTCTTCATTGGCTCCCTGTTAATTCCAGGATAGAATTTAAAATTCTTTTTCTCACATATAAAGCTCTCCATGACCAAGCTCCATTATATATTAGAGATCTCATAGTTCCAGATATGCCAAGCAGAGCGCAGGGGTCAGCAGTGACTTATATAAGACAGGTAAGATCTTGCTAGAACTCAGTGTCTCCTGACGTCAAGCAACTCACCTGACATGTTGGTCACGTAACTTCCAGCAGTCACGGAAGGTATGTGCCTCGCGTCTTTATGTTCAGTATTGGGACAGAGGCTTTGTGCTTAGAGTTGGTCTTTCATGTAGATCTTCAGTTGCGATCGCGAGCCTAGCCCACACGCCAGAATCAACATGGTATGTACGCTGGACCCCCCCTGTCTTCATGTTAAATAGTGGTAACCATTAACCAACTCCGTTGAGAAGGGTCTATCTGCAGCTCGCAAGACAGGGGCGTGTCGTAGAGTGGGTGTGTCGTAGTGTGACGTTACTCGACGACACGCCCACCAGGCCAATGAGAGCACAGTAAAATCTAGCCCTACCCCTGACCCTTCCCCTAAACCTAACCAGACCCACCCACAATGCGACACGCCCACTATAGGACACGCCTACTATATGACACGCCCACCGGGTTGCAAGCCGCAGATAGATACACTTGACTCCGTTTGTAGGTTACTAGCTAGGCTGTGCTAGTGCTGACAATGAGGACGACCCTCCTGAAAACCCGTTGCAGTGATCGGTAAGTACTGTCATTCTTAAGCATATTCTTGTCTTGTTTAGAAGCTCATATTTTGTATCTGTTGAAGGGATGTATGGAAGCAGGAAGACGAGCAGCTGCATCTGGGTGCTGCGGTCCACATCACTGGCTGTGCTGCAGCCGGCTTCTGCTCTGAGGGCGCCAAACACAGGAGTGCTGCTGCTCTGCTTACCCTTTATTTCTGTCGAGTCTCTGTTTACCAGTTCCTGAGTGAACTGCACCTTTTCCCTCTATCATTGAGGACGGTTTCTCACGGCATTATTCTGTTCATCTGCTGAGGTTGGGTGTATGTCCGGGCGTCATAAATATGTCCTGGTTAGATGTCTCACTACACCGGTGCCGTATGAATTAACCGTGTGTTCTGTTGCCTGTCAGAGCAGGTAGCTTAACGGTTGGGCAGTTGCCCCTTTGTTATTCTTGTGCATCTGTAATTCATGATAACTTGTATATTGTTTTGTTAATTCTATTTCTCTTTTAATTAGATTACTGCAAGCTTGATCCAGTGGAGGTGGTGCCTTCCAGGGTTGGAATCCCTCTTTCGGTTTGGTGTGAACCTTCTTCTGCATGCTTGTTGTGTCCTCACGTGTGCTGTGGTGTGTGCGTATGTGTGGATGTTTGCACGTGTACCAGGGGTGACTTCGTGGGATTCCTCCACCTGTGTCCAGCCCACCTGAACCCGGTAAGCTCCAGCAGCCACCATTTTAAATTGTTGGGTTTTAATTGTTTTTTAAAATAAACTTTTTGTATTGTGGAAACCTCATCTCATGCCTCATCAGTACATACGAACCTGATGCCTTCTGAGAAAGGTTAATCTTTGGGTGAAAGTCTCAGAGTGGCGTTGTCGGAGTTTTATGAATAAAAGCTAAGTTAGCCTACTTACGTGCCCTTGCCACACAAATAAGTTGAAATGAAAGTTGAATTATGTAAATCCAAACAGACGTTTCCCCAACATGGAAACTTTTGCATCACATTTTTTTCCCTGCTAATTTTAGACATAATATTGAATTTGTATTTAAAGCAAGCAGAGATCAGGAGACACCAAATAAGGCCTTAAAAGCCCAATTAACCCCAACAAATGACCTACAGAGAGCTTCATTGTACATTAATCACAAAAAGTTAGGGATTTCCAACTTCCGATTTCAGGAAAATGTAAAAAAAAATCATACTTCACTGATATCACATCATGAACGTTGGATATTTGACTGGAATTATGATGTGGTAATCTCAAACCTCCATCTCAAACAATTTGTTGATAGAAAAAGCTAACAACAATGGTGGGTATACCACAACATAAAATGACAATGTCTACATAACTAGTCATGTATTCTGTATCGTCTTGGTCTGATGACGTCTAAATGTGAACAGGATGATGAAGAGGATGTTTAAAAATAAGATATCATTAAACCAGAACATTTACAGGTCAAGTCACAGTTTAGAGCAGGGGTGCCCAAACTTTTTCCCTCCAAGGACCAAAAGGAAAATGTGCCAGTAAGTCGTGTGCCAAACAGCAATTTTAAGGGTGAAACCCAAATAATGTAAAGTTCATTCAATTATTGTTCAGTATTTGAATAAATGCATTCTTTTCCATCAGTGAGAATAACGCGTTACATTAAAACATCAATATGGCAAATTAACGAGGACAATAATCAATAATTGTACACTGCAAAAACTCTAATCTTACCAAGTACATTTTTCTAATTTTTTAGTCAAAATATCTCATCACATTCAAAATAAGACAAAATCACCCAAAGATAAACATTTCAGTGTGATATAGGAACTTGTTTTAAGGTAGTGCACATTATTTCAAGCAATCTTGCCAAGTTTGCAAAAAAAAAATTTTTTTCTAAAACTTATTTTAAGAGTGGCCAAGATTTTTTTTTTTTTTGCTTGTAATAAGCAAAAAATTCTACCAATAGAACAAGCAAAATGATTGATATGATATTGAATGATATTCAATAAATCTTGATAAGATTTATTGAATTCAATAAATCTTGATCAGATTTATTGAATTGAGATGCATTGCCTTAAAGATTTACTTCCATCGTCATTTCATTAACATTGCTGTGTTCGCCATTATTATTGAATGTATTATGCGCCGTTTCTACTTAAAAAAGACCCTCTGGTTGATTTGTTTCCAGCTGTATTTGTACGCTAGAAGAGTGGCTTGTGGTCAAACGACAGGCTTTTCTGGTCCTCATGAATATCCGTGATGCAAAAAATGAGGTGTCTCTGATTGGCTCCCTCCAATGAATGTATGAAGGAAGCTCCTCCCCCCGCTCTGTGTGTGTAACAGAGCGCACGAACGAGTTTGTTCTGCCATGCTAGTAAACAGTTAGCTAACTTAGCTTCTCAACTCCGCAGCTACAGTCGCACCATCTTCACTTCTAGTGCGGAGGGGAGGGTTACTTGCCTTCCTATGGGCGGGTATAAACTCACGTGGGCGACGTCCTTTTCGATGTGATGTAGAAGCGAAAGGCTTTTCTGATTCGCTCCCTTCTCTGTATTGTTTCTACGTATGAATAGGAAACACAGCCAGTGGAGGTGACGCACCACTTGTAAGCGCAGCATGTGTATATAACTAGGGGTGACCCTCCGTATTTCATAAGGAGCAAGTTAAACTGGTTTTCAGTGGAGGGGGGGATCTTTAAAACAAGCTCTTATATCTCACTGAAATGTTTCTCTTTAAGTAATTTTGTCTTTCTTTTCTTGAGTGTGATGAGATATTTTGACTAGAAATTAGAAAAATATACTTGGTTAGATTTGAGTTTTTGCAGTGTAGTCACTAAACTCAATCAGATATAAAGCAAAAAGTCAACAACAATCCATGTTCAAGAAGGCAAACTGCTGATACTAATGAAGCTGATCTTTGGATGGTACTAACTCCTCAAAGTTATATTGCACCTGGTTTACTGACAAAGTGAGTCTGTTGTGGAGGGGTGAATCATCTTGCATCTGAATCTGGACTTTTATCAATAAATATTTACATAAAAACTTCTATTAAATTCAATAATATATTGAGTAATATGAAAATAATGAAAACAAAGAGTAAATGCATCAAATGCACCATAAGACTGTTTTTATTTTTTAAAGGCCTTTAATCTTTCCAGGTTGGTATTTTAGTGGTCCTTGAGTGTGTTTTCTGGTAGATAAGCTTATTTACACATTTCCCACCATGCTTTTCGGCACCTGTGTTTTAACATGAGATACACGATATTACCAAAAGTATTGTCTCACCTGCCTTGACTCACATATGAGCTTCAATGACGTCCCATTCCTAATCATAGGGTTCAGTCTGACGTTGGTCCACCTTTGCAGGTAGAACAGCTTCATCTTCTGGGAAGGCTGTCCACAAGGTTTAGGAGTGTTTATGGGAATCTTTGACCATCTTCCAGAAGCACATTTGTGAGGTCACACTGATGTTGGACCAGAAGGCCTGGCTCTCAGTCTCCGCTCTAATTCATCCCAAAGGTGTTCTATGGGGTTGAGGTCAGGACTCTGTGCAGGCCAGTCCAGTTCCTCCACACCAGAGTCTGCATCCAGGTCTTTATGGACCTGCTTTGTGCACTGGTGCACAGTCATGCTGGAAGAGGAAGGGACCAGCTCCAAACTGGTCCCACAAAGTTGGGAGCATGGAATTGTCCAGAATGTCTTGGTATGCTGAAGCATTCAGAGTTCCTTTCACTGGAACTAAGGGGCCAAGCACAGCTCCTGAAAAACACCCCCACACCATAATCCCCCCTCCACCAAACTTTACACTTGGCACAATGCAGTCAGACAACTACCGTTGTCCTGGCAACCACCAAACCCAGACTCCTCCATCAGATTTCCAGATGGAGAAGCGTGATTGGTCCCTCCAGAGAACCCCTCCACTGCTCTAGAGTCCAGTGGCGGCTGCTTTCCACCACTGCATCCACGCTTTGCATTGCACTTGGTGATGTATGGATGAATGCAGCAGGTCGCCACGGAAACCCATTCCATGAAGCTCTCTGTCACTGTTCTTGAGCTGATCTGAAGGCCACATGAAGTTTGGAGGTCTGTAGTGATTGACTCTGCAGAAAGTTGGCCACCTCTTCACAGTATGCACTTCAGCATCCACTGGCGTCAGTTTACGTGGACGACCACTTTGTGGCTGAGTTGCTGTCGTTCCCAAACACTTCCTATTTCTTATAATACAGCTGACAGTTGACTGTGGAATATTTAGGAGTGAGGAAATTTCACCACTGGATTTGTTGCACAGGTGGCATCCTATCACAGTTCCAGGCTGGAATTCACTGAGCTCCCTGAGAGCGACACATTCTTTCACAAATGTTTGTAGAAACAGTCTGCATGCTGAGCTGCTTCATTTATACACCTGTGGACATGGAATTGATGGAACACCTGATTTCCAGAATTTGGATGGGTGAGCAAATACTTTTGGCAATATAGTGTAAATATGAAATGATACTACTCTAAGTTACTCTACTACACTGCATTAGGTAAATCAAAATTGAACTTAAAATTGTGGCGGTTGATGTTGATGCGCTAGTTATTTAAATACAATACTATATCTGATTGGTGGGCCAAACTTGCCCCACTTTGGGCACCCCTGGTCTAGACAATACTTTTGTATTTTTTTGTGGTTATTCATCTTTTTGGAAAACTTCATGATGTGCAATAAATATTTAATAATTAAACAATGTTCATGTGCCCTGAAAAGTTTAGAGAAAGTCTAATTCAATTCTCCTGGAATGGTTATTGTGGATTTTAGGTTCATTCTGACATCATACAAAAAGCCTAATATCCTGAACTTTTAGTGAGTAGTGTATGTGGTAGTTTGATCCATAAAGTATAAATTCAGCTTTTCAAAAGGATTATATTTCTTAGGCCCCTGACGCACCTGAATGAACAAACGAAGTTTGTGCAGTTCCACCTTCCAGCCCCCGGCTGTGCACATGAGCTGCCTTTTTGATACAATTGAAATATTTTAAAACCTTTTTCCCTTCTTTACATTTGGTTGTATTACAGGTCTGCAGATCTTCTTACATAATAATGAGTCATTTTATACAATTCTCTGGTCCAAACACTAAACATTTAAACCAGCTTTTGTTACACACCATCATCCAGCTGGTATGCAGCGTTACCTTCTCCACATAACTTCACTTGACCAGAAAATGTTGTCACATAACATGCTTTGACAGACGGGTCTCGGTTTTCCATCTTACTTCCTGCTAATAAAGCCTGAGATGCTCAGAGTTGATGAGAGCTGGCGTTCACAGAGCAAGTACAAAGAACCAAGGAAGTTAGTAAGCCCTGTTGTTCTGCTCCTCTCCTGCTGACCTGACATGGGACATTTTTCACATGCCGCTGCACTGCCAAGCTTTCGAAACGAAACGTGAACCCCCCGCCAGGCCAGACGGTGAACGCAAGCTGGTGGTGGAAAAGAGGTATCTGTTACACAGGCAGCACTCCAACTCAACAGTATTTGTTTTAACAGCAGGCTATTAGCAGACATGCATGCCTTTTGTATTTCTAAAGGTTTCTGGTCACGTCAGAAATCTTACTCTTCAAGATGGACAAGAGCTTTAATTTTCACTTGGATTTTCATTGAATGCAAGTCTCCTTTCATAGTGCTTTCAAAGCCACTATTATATGCACTTTCAAGTAAATACATCCTTTTTTATATGGTTTTCTACTAAATATACAATCTATCATACAGTCTGAAAGTTTCACTGAAAGTATCACTGAACCTCTAGAAATATATTATTAGGACCACAAGGCTGACAGCTTAGATTCCTACTGGTATACTTCACCATGAAGTTGATTGTGTTCAGTGAAGAATCAACAGTCTCACTGGAAAACAAAAGGAGGTCATTCAGTCTGTTGAATTCAAGATATGATCTCACATTATTAAGTGAGTGCAAATGAAACATTAGCCTGTGTCTTTGTGAGGGAGCAAGATCATTCCCTCAAAACATGAGAAGACATGTACTCATAGACCAACATGTGAGGTGATATCACCCCAGAAACTAAACCCGGCTGTTTCATTCAATGGTCTTCTTTACTTACAGCTCTGAAATACACTTACCAGCCACTTTATTCGGTCCATCTTGCTAGTGCTGGATTGGCCCCCTCTTTTATTTTAGATCTGCCTTAATTTTTGGTGGCATACGGTAGATTCACGTTCCTGGAAACATTCCTGACAGATTTCGGTTCATTTTGATATAAAAACATCCCAAAGGTGTCCTATTGGATTGAGATCATGTTACTGTTGGAGCCTCAGTTTCCTGTTCTTAGCTGACAGGAGTGGCACCCGGTGTGGTCTTCTGCTGCTGGAGCCCATCTGCTTCCAGGTTGGATGTGTTGTGTGTTCAGAGATCGTCTTCTGCAGACCTTGGTTAAAACCAGAGCTGATCTGACTTCCTGTTGTCTTTCTATCATCTCCAACCAGCCTGTTCATTCTCCTCTGACCTCTGACATTAACCAGACATTGTGGTCCAGACATCTGTTGCTCACTGGATATTTTATCTTCTTCAGACCATTCTCTGGAAACACTAGAGATGGTTGGGGGTGAAAATACCAGTAAATACTCAGACCAACAACCATGCCACATTCAAAGTCACTTAAATCCCCTTTCTTCCTCATTCTGAAGACCAAGTTGACTAAAAAAGTGCTCCAGAGTCTTGCTCAGCATGAGGGTGAGTAGAAAATGAACGCACATCATTCTGTGGGTGTACTATTCCTTTAATTTTTGATTGGCTACAACCTTATTTGGAAAAAGTGGGTCAACCTGCTGTTAGCTGGCAACTGGAGTTTGCTAAGAGGCTATCTGTTAGCATCATGGACCCTTCAGGCAGTGAACGTACGTTTATCAGACAAGACAGCATTTAGAAAATAAATAAACTTACTGGTAATGACAACGTTGTGGTCGCCTCCTTCAGTGTTGCTGCAGAAGTTTTTTTTTTTTTAAATCCATTTGTTTAAAAACCCAGACCTGAATTCTCCCTTGTTAAAGAATGCAGACTAGCTTGACTCATGCCAGTTTATCACCTGGTGGTGGTGGTGGAGGTGTTTGTGTGTGTGTGTTTGTATGAATTGCATAGAATGCAGAATGATAACCTACATAGAATGATAAGTTGTTCTCTGATTCAATTTTTGAACAAAGACACAAAGCTGACTATGAACAGGAACTTTGATACTCGCTCTTGATATTCACATGACCTCATCAGTGCACAGCAGATCATATTATACCCCCAAACCACAGAAAAGTGAAATTTGTTGTCATGACACCTTTAAGATGTAACACCTTTATCACATCCAATTCAAATTAATTTGACATGAACAGCTTATCAAGCTCTGCACAGTGACTCATTAATTTGAATCAGGTGTGTTGAAATAGGGGAACATCTAAAATAGCAGGATTGCAGCCCTTGAGAGTTGCCTACTCCTGCCCTAAATAGAGACAGGAAGTGGCCACTGGACTTGTTTTCAGCATATGGCAAGTAAACAGTGGCACCAGTAACCAGAATACAATTTGACAAGGTGAAAACAGTCCATCCTTCCAGCTTTTTAAGTGGTAAAAAGCAAAACAAAAATAGGTCTAGCAGTCCTGTAGGTGGCTGTCAGCCCAACAGAGCTATGATTTTACATTATGAATATCTCAAGTACACAGAAATATTCTGCCATTTGTTTGGAAAAATGTTAACTATTATCAACTCTCAAAGTTTTTCCTTTGATATTTTTTTCAACCATTGTCCAACCATTTGTTGTATGTTAATGTCCACAGAGAATGTTTATGGGTCAACCAACAGAATACGATATTCACTGTGATAGAATGTCAGGTTCAATGAAAGACGTATAATGAAGCAGCAGGAGGTTGATAGAAGAACTGACCTGATGGACTTGAATGATTACTATTCCATGTCATTTTTATAACTGCCTATATTACTCCCTTTAAGGCTCTAACAATTAAATTAAGTCTAATGAAAAATTATAATTATTACAATGTAAAATAATGCTACTGGAAATGATTAAGAAGAGAAATCTAAAGAAATCTCGTGTTTTTATTCTTGTTATTGCTTTGTCTCTAAATTCCTTTTTTAGTTTTACAAATTTTTCCTGATTTCCTGCATAAATTTATCGCATATTCAGGAAAGACGAAATCAAGGCTTCAGCATATTCCTTACTGGTAACAGAGATCGGTTATAAAGAAAAATAATTTGTGGAAGCATGTGTGTTAAGAAAAAATTTGCCCGTTGAATGTGCACAACATGAAATCATTTTTTCATTCCTCATTCATTCATTTTTTAGAGGTTCTGAGACAGACTGGTGACCTGTCCGGGGGTACCTGCCTCTCACAGCTCCCCTGCGACCCTGAACTGGTATAAGCAGTATTCAAAATGAATGAATGAATGAAGCTTTTAGAGTCCTATTTTCACAAGGCTGATGAACCTTTCAGGAATGTGTTTCCTTTATGTGTTTGAAGCTGAGAGCCGCATGTCTGAAGCAAAGAGGAAGAAGTGAACAGACTTCTTCTCAACACATATGGGACATGTGCTAAAGCCATTTGTGTCTTTGGAAATGTGCTCCACTTCAAGAGGATTTAAGATTGTAAGGAAGTGTTGACAGAGATTTTATGGCCTATTAAAAAACTCTGGACAGCTCAGGAAATTTGGATAGGTGTAAGATTTCAATTTAATATAATTGTAGTCTTAGTTCTTGATGTTGTTTTTCTCTCCTTTTGTAGAAATCAAAGGGGTGATTTTCTAGACTGATGCCACAATGAGAGTAGACAGAAAAAGAAAGTGAGACTTACTGTAAGTTTTATTGTGATCATGCTACACGTTACCATCTGGATCTAAGTCTGATGTTCAAACTAGAGGAATTGCTACATTGATTAAATCACCTTTGACATTGCTGAAAATTATTCTGCTGCCTCCACTGCAGCCGAAACGCCACCGAGCCAGTCCACATAGCAAAAGACAGAAAGTATCCAATTCAATTGTTGGCAGAGTCCAACTCCAAAGAAATGGATTGAACTTTAGCCTCTACCCTCAGACCTGTCCATCTTGGGTGCCCCCTGAACTCCTGCTGGTATTGTTCTTAGGGTCACTGAGGTACGAAAACCCCATGATTACTATCAGGTGGCAATTCTTCAGAGGGGCAACAGAAAATGGCCGCGTTTCCCAGTTAAGATTCTTCTTTGGGTTAAAGAAGGCCTCAAGGAAGCTCTTCCCAACAAAGGATCGCAAAGATACGCCCGTTTCCCAGATTGCTTCTTTCACGCGTTCTTATTTCCTGAGAAACGTCTTGGCTACGCTACATCTTTAGAAGGTCCTAACAGAAGCTATCCACTTCCGGGGGTGCTGAAAAAAAAAGCAATCGAGGTCAGGTATACCGATCGACACCATTCATTTAGTGTGGAGGTTATTTTCCGACGCTGATATTGAGCCCATTTATACGTTTATGTGTTTGTGCAAGAAGACAAACTGTTAAAAATATGCATGTGATTACCAGTGATTGCAAATATTCATTGAAAAGCTCATTGTATATTGTGTAATTGGCCAAATTGTGCTAAACAGGTGTAGGCGATTGGAAATTTACAGATGCCCTATAAATAATGGTCATTCTGACGCTATTTGTTGACGTAATGGCTGAAGGGAACCCCACCAAGAGGATGAAGCGCTCTCCGGCCTTCACGCCAGAGGAGATGGCGATTCTGATTGAAGAAGTGGCAGGTAAAAAAGCATTCTCTTTGGAGGGACAAAGGGGGAAAAAGACATAGAAGCAAAGGCCAGGGCATGGCAATCAATAGCGCTGAAAATGTCCCCATCCAGCCCTTACAGTGTGCGCGACTGGGTTGCGCCTGTAACGCATCTGAATAGCGCGATCTGACAGCACATCTAGAGGACTGAAATGCTGGCGCATGAAAGCATGTACATACACAGTGTCACTCCGTCTACGGCGACGCTGTTGGTTTGCTACCAAAATGCTGTAAAGCAGCCATGATGTCTGATACGGGTATGCGTAAATGGCCATGCTTTTATTGAGCGAAGCAGGTGCATCTCATCATGAACAGCTGATAAATGCCTAAATATGACGTGAGTCCTCATAGATTGCGTATAATTTGCGTACAATTCCTACCGCAATGTTTTTGTTTCTGTGGTTGATACCCACAGCTTTATCTAACGTAAGCTAAGTATAGGGAGGCCTATCTTGCCATAATGATTAAACTTAACCACAATATTTTCTGTCATTCACTCGGTAACTACAGTTTTCTTCCATCATAGATGATTGACATTATGACATGAGTGAGAAAACATGACTCAAAATACAACAACTGATCCGTGAATAGGTCCATTTTTAATAATTTTCATTTTCTACTTTTTTTTTCACGGGAAATAGTGTCGTTTCCAAAAGTGACCAGTAGATGGGCCTGTTGTTCCCTTAGCAGGGGGAACGTTAAAGAAGGGTCGAAAGAGTGGGTCTGGCCGCTCCTGAAAATAAAGAAGCTACTGAGTTAAGAGCGCATCTGGGAAACGCAACGTCCAAACAAGGCACCTTTAAGAAGTGACTTAAGGAGGACCTCAGCGTTAAGAGTGTCTTTACTAATCTGGGAAACGCGGCCAATATCAATTAAAATAAGAATAAGAAATAAATCAAATATCCTTATGTGATGGGGCCGAGTTCAGATCCCCACCTGTGACAGCATCCACTGTTACTGTCAGGATCCCAATAATGAGTGGTGAGGCCTCCAACCCTTACCAAAAAGTAGTATATGCAAGTATGCTTTAAGTACACTAAGTTTAAACTTTAAATAAGACAGTATACTTTCAGTTTACTATTTATGTACTTATCAGAAATATACTTAACAAAGTTTACTTGGCATTTACTAATAAATATACTAGAAGTTTAACATATTTAGCCTATATTTATATTAAAACTTTATTGGTACTACTTTAATAGTAGTACATTCATTGTACATTTTCAAACATACTGGTTTCTTTGATACGAAGGCAATGATTTACGAAAGGTTTGCGCGTGCTACAACGAGCGCCATCTTCATTATGCACACAATAATCCACCGAGCTGATTTACAAACAGGGCAAAAGGAAGTTTGCGCCTGTTACCGGGTAAAATAACCCCACTATCCATTCTGCGTGTCTGCTGTAGATGAATATGCAATCTGGGCCTTTCTGCCAGAACGCGCAGAATATTGGGAGGAGACGATGCAAACAACTCACCTTAACACACACAATGTGATTTATCAACTGTGCAACGGAAAGTGGGCGCAAAAAATTGTGTGTATTTTAGCATTTCTGAAAAGCAGGTGTTAACTGCAGCTTCATGCACTGATGGCTGGAAGATGCTGCTGCAGGACTGCAGACATGCAGCATCGGGTCAACATCATTTCTCATGAGGTGTGCAGGCGACACGTCAAGTTTTTATTATTTAATTAAATAACAATCAACATCACCGTTTGACACAGGTTATTCTAGACAGATGAATCAGAACATCTGCAGCTGCAGCATCATGGTAGTTAAAGCTGACATTAATTATGTCTTTTTATTTTCTTTTATTTTTTGCCAATGGCATATTTTTAAATTTACATAATTTCCTGCGCACTCCTCCTCTCCACATCAACCGCTCCACACTGCTGCTATGAGGTTGCTGTCCAGCGTGAAGTGGCTCCCACCCCACAGAAAACTCAGTGAAAATAACCAGCAAACTATTGATACTATATTTAACTGAGTTTGGGGTGGGGGCAATTACAGAGGTCCTGCGCCTGGCATTGTGCCAAAGAACGTGCATTGCGTGCGTAATATCAGACCATCTTCAACAGCGTCTCCTTATCCATGTCCTTATCCATGTCCTTAAACTGGCCTCTTCCTACGACCCACAGGGAAACCTGCTGCATTGTTTTTATTTATAGGTATTATATGAAGAGTTGATTTGCAAAAACAGACAAACACCATTGTGGAAAAATGGAGTTAACTGCTTTTCATCACTGTACAAACATCATATCTCCATTTTACATCATTAAAACCCTCTACTTCATGTGAGCTTGATTTGGTGAAAATATTCAAAAAGTAAAAGAAGAGTTTATTTGCAAAAACAGTTAACTCCATTTTTTCTAAAAGGCGTTTGTCTATTTTTGCAAATAAACTCTTCATATTCATCTTATATTCTGTTTTTTACTTGCCTCATCTTCTCTGGAACTAGTATCTCTCTACCAGGACAAATTTCATTTTGGGTTTACCACATGCGCTTCTGAACTTTCCATAGCCTCTTTCCATAACTTTCCATCCTCATTTAAAGGTGCCATGACATCAAATTTCACTTTTCTGGGGTTTTGGGTGTATAATATGATCTGTTGTGCACTGATGAGGCCATGTGAATGTCCAGAGTGAGAATCACAGTTCCTGTTTATGGTCTGTCAGCTTTGTCTCTCTGCTCAGAAACAGTTGAATCAGACAGCAGCTTATCATTCTACGTAGTTCTATCATTCTACATAATTTAATTGCTCCAATAAGAGCACGCTATCAAGTAAACAGCGCCCCCCCCCCCTCTCCTAACGGTCTATGCACCGTCCGCTCCCCCCTCCCCTCCCTGTCTGATTCAGCTGTAAGTTTATTTATTTTCTAAATGCTGTCTTGTCTGATAAACGTAGCTCACTGTCTGAACTGCCCATGTTGCTAGCAGTTAGCCTTTAGCAAACTCCAACCGCAGCTTGACCTAGATCTCCAAATAAGGTCATAGCGAAATAAGGTGTAGCCAATCAAAATGAAGTCAACGTGGTCTCCGGGTAAAGCTCCATATCATCACCAGACCCAACTGTATTACTGAGGAAGTGAGGTCTGGCGTTTCAAAACAATACTCCGCTGTAAAAAATGCCGTTTTTTGCTTTGGAGTATTTACATATAAAGTAATGCCAACAACATAAACTAGTTTTTAACTGTTATGTCATCACTCCTTTAAATTCTGCTGTTTGCGCCTGTTACAGATTGCGTGTGTAATCTTTGTAGATCACCCGTAAACGCTGAAGAGACGGCGCACGCTATTTATCTGCACGGCAAAGAAATTAGCGCCCTTTATGTGGATTCTTTGTAAATCAGGTCACTTTCGGCTCCTTCACAGCCCGCAGATATGAAAATGTTGGTGGGTTTAGGTACAACTGGTTCACTGCTGCTGTGTAGACTGCTCTCTAAGGGTGCGTTCACACTCTGGCTCTTTGGTGCGCTTCAAACGGACCATGGTCTGATAGTCGGCTTTGTTTGGTGCAGTCCGAACACATACCGAACTCTGGTGCACCAAAGAAGTGGACTCTTGTCCGCCTGAAAGCCGGGGGTCTCGGTTCACTTGCAAACGGACTATCGGACTATCCAGCGCACCTAATGGAAGTGATGTCTGTCAACCGTAATAAAGCAGAAGAAGAAGTAGAAGGAAGTGGGGTAGATCGTTGTTTGGGTCGGAGAAAAAACAAAGCAAACAGCGTGTTCGAAGAAGCCGAGGTCAAAACAACTGGAAAATGTGTAGACAGAGATGGAGTAGGCTTTTCCAATAAGCAGAAAGATTTCCACTTTAATCACGGAGTCCAGGTTTCTTCTTCTTCCTGCTTCTTCATCATCGATCAGTGGTTGTATCGGGGACCGTCACCCCCTAGTGGACAGCTATTGTTTACATAGGCACGGTACACAATGTTCTGTGGCTCAGTGAAAACGCTTAAAAATCTTGGCAACATGGAGCGCTTTGCTCTGAAAACGTCTGGCAGTCAATGAGTTAATACAGTACATTTGAAATGAAGCTTTCTGCTGGGTCCTAGCTGTGAAAGCACAGACTCTAAACTACAGGCCCTTATTAGTGTCACGATTGGAACATGCATCCAGCAGGAATCATGAAAGTTATGGGACGGTTTTTAGCTGCATTTGATCATAAAGTCATAGAACTGCCACAGTTATTTTACAGCTTAAACATTCATGGGAACATGATGTGCCGCTAAATCATGTAAGACAGCAAGACTTTGAAAAGCAGAGTCATTGTGTGGACTGCATGGTTTAGATTAGTGCCTCTCATCCTTTTTATGTGTGCAGATTTTTATGTGTCCAATTATTAGAGTGAAAAAATGTTAATGGACTGTCTAAATTAAGTTGACTTTTTTCTGTTAGGATCAAAGGGGTGCTTGATGGGCCAGCTGACATTACCACCCAAGACCCTAACAGGCAGCGGGGCTAAAAAACTTGTATAACATGACAGCACATTCATAACATTTATGTAATCACGCAAACCCGACTTCCATTAGTACTGATTCCAACATCTTAATTTTCTGAAAACAAAGGAATTCTGATTGTCTGTGAGCAGTCGAGAGCAGGACATGTGCTCCACAGACAGGGAGGATCAAAGATGGCTGTTGAAAGCTTTAAAACCTCGAAAAGGGGCAAATTGATTTATGATGGTGGACTTTCTTGTTCAGCCTTTCACAGCTGACTAAATTACATACAAACATTCGTTCCTGAGTGGACAGATCGCCTGTGTTGCTTAGAGGGTTTAGCTGGAACGTTTTCCAGTATTTATTTGGCTTGGGGTGCAAATGCAGAACAGCTGTTTCTCATGCTGCTCCGGGCCCACATGTATGTCCCAAGAAGAGCTCGCTTGAGACGCTGGCTTCAGCTCTGCTGTGGTTAAAGGCTTCGCGGCTTTTCTGTTATGTGAGATTTGCTTTGATGATGAGGATGTCTCTCAATTCGGGCTTGTTTCTCATGTTATGCTTCATCTCAGTCTTATATTTGACAGATGGCTGCTGATTATGCTTGCGTGCATCGGTGTGTTGATGAAAGTACAATGAGAGTCTATCAAATCTATTGTGCATGTTTTTCTTTTTAAAGAAAGATGATATAAGGACTTAATTAGAATTTCTTTTCATACATGCCGTCTGCTGCTGTATTTGGCATCATTGTCCTATTTCATAACCGAGTTTTGACTGTCAGACAGATGGCCTCACATTTGACTCCTGACTCTTGAGTCTTTGGTAGTCCATGTTCCACTCCATAGTTACAAGTAGGGATGGATGATACCAACATTTTTCCTGTCGATACAATACTAGTTAATGGCTCTTTTTTACCGCCATCAATACCGATACTTTTGTCCCTTGTACAGTTTGCATTAATATCCTGAATGCATGGGAAATATTACATTTAATGAGCAACTGGCAGGTTCAGAACATGATTCATGATTTGCATGAAGCATTTTGGATAGTTAAAGGAATAGTACACCCACATTCATATCTAGGGGCAATTTAGAGTGACCAATTAACCTAACATGCATGTCTTTGGACTGTGGGAGGAAGCCAGAGTACCCGGAGAGAACCCACGCATACACGGGGAGAACATGCAAACTCCACACAGGAAGGCCACGGTTGGAATTGTTCGAACCCCCTCCCCAGCCGGGAATCGAACCAGTGACCTTCTTACTGTGAGGCTGCGGTGCTAACCACCTATATATATATAGCTGCGCGGTGGCGTGGTGTATATATATATATATATATATATATATATATTGTTTTTACTATACTATGTTTTTACTATATATATATATATATATATATATATATATATATATATATATATATATATATATATATATATATATATATATATATATATAATATATTCATTTAGTATTAATTTAATTTTGTATCTGTTGCTTTTTTTTTATTAAGGATGAAAGTTATTTTTTTCAGGACATTATTTTCCTGGACAATAGCAAATGAAAGACTGTAATATTAACTAATAAATTCATATAATAAATAAAATGAAAATGTCCTGGACACAGTGATCAAAAGAAGCAACAACAGACACATCACAGCTTCTTTGATCCCTTAACTAGTTATATGTAGGCTTTCCCATGCAACACCGCCCCCATAGTGGTAGTAATGGCTCCGTTTGGTTTTTGGATTTAAAAAAAAAGGACGTAACACGAAGTAAAGGGCACAGAAGATGGACTGAAGACTGTGTGTGTGTGTTTGTATAGCAATGGTTATCTAACATCTAATTATTATTTAATACCAAGTGGCAATTTCATTATGTTCTGGTTAAACCCAAGAATGAAAATAGGGTTTACTTTCTTTTCACGACTGGGGAACGAGACATATAATAGGGATGTTCCATTTGGGCTTTTTTTTAATTTTTTTTTTTTACCATTATTCAATAGCCAGTATAGGATATTATCATGCTTCTGTGTTCCAGTTTCCAGAACTTGTCGAATTTGAGCATTTCCTCTTCTGGGTCAGTTCAACAATGGCTGAATCCAATGTCCCTGCTCTGTTCCACTGTGTAAATCGAATAAACAATGCCTACCCTACTTAAGTTTTCATGGATTCCCAACTGAAGTGATACTAAGGAAGAAGTGGATCAAAGCGATTCGCCGGGGTGTAGGGCCGAACTTTATAATAAAACAAGGCAGCACGTTTATTTGTAGCCGGCGCTTCAATGATGCAGACTACAAAGTTGGCGTTAGCAGGCTAGCGTTAGCAGGCTAGTGTTAGCAGGCTAGCGTCAGCCAGCTAGGGTTTGCTGACGTGCCTAACTTGATGCGTCTGAAAACACACAAGCATCTGAAAATCGAGTCTGCACCCTCCCGTTTCCAGTGACACAACTGGGGACTGCCAAGAAAGGAGACCACTTATAAAAGAGCATTTTCACAGATTTTGTGTATCAGACAAGGACATTGTCCCTTCACATAGCAGCAGCTGCACGTCACCTCTTGACGTCATGGCCTAAGTATTTTTTTTTCTAATGCTTTATTGATTATAAAGGCCTAAGATCTGATTTCCAGATGCTTGTGTGTTTTCAAACGTACAGTTAAGCACATCAGCTAACACTAGCCTGCTCTCACCAGCTGTGTCGTCTCACTGGCTACAAACAAACTTGCTACCTTGTTTTATTATAAAGTTTGTAGACTTTTATAAGTGGTCTCCTTTCTTGGCAGTCCCCAGTTGTTCCACTGGAAATGGGAGGGTACAGACCTGATTTTTAGATGCTTGTGTGTTTTCAGACGCACAAAGTTAGGCACGTTAGCAAACACTAGCTGGCAAACGCTAGCCTGCTAAAGCCAGCTGTGTAGTCTGTATGAAGTGCCGGCTACAGACAAACGTGCTGCCTTGTCTTATTATAAAGTTTGGCAAATCGGTTTGATCCACTTCTTCTTGAGCATCACTTCAGACGGGAATCCCTGAAAACCTAAGTAGGGTTGGCGTTTATTTGATTTACAAAGTGGAACAGAGCAGTGACATTGGATTCAGCTATTGTTGAACTGGCCCAGAGGAGGAAACGGCTAAATTTGACAAGTTCCAGAAACTGAAACACGAAGCGTGATAACCCCTTTTGTTCAACTCTTAAATTCCGATATCCGATATCAACCGATTCCGATATTGCATCTCTCATATTTTGAGAGATAAAACTATATTCTGCTCTGACAGCAAAGATCCCAAAATCTCCTTAACTCAGCCAGAGGAGTTTTGGACATCTGGCTGCCAGATCAGATACTGCCAGGTATTAGATACAGTACTACCATATTTGAGATACTAGCTGGTATTAGATACTACCATATAGGTGACACTAGCAGGTATTAGATACTACCATATATCAGATACTAGCAGGTATCAGATACTATATATCAGATACTATCAGGTTTTAGATACTACCATATATTAGATAGCAGGTATTATCAACATGTGGCTTATTCTAATATTTCTGACAACTTGGTAACTAAACTTACAACTTAAAACCAGACATTATAAGCAGCTTTCAGGGTTTTTCCTGGCTCAAATTGAGGTGGAGGTGGTACCATCCTGACCACGTGCACATGTGCTCATGTACGCATATACGTACATGTACTAGTACTATTTCCAAGCAATATAATAGAGCTACAGTACACCACTATCTCTATCTGTTCAACCATCTTAAATGGGGCTTAAATCAGTACATTATTTTTAGTCTGAAATTGATACAGATTGATCACAAGTTTCTTGATTTATTGTTTGATGACTACAGAACAGCCTCAGAATTGAGGTTTTTGATCACAACAGGAAAGGAACTATTTACAGAACAAGTTTAAAAAAATAAAATAAAATCAGAACATATTCAGAATATACACATTTTCAAGTGGATACAACACATGCTGTATGAAATTATGAACTACGAAGTATGCATGAACAGACACTCTTAATTAAGACTCAACACAGCTTAATTTTTTAAAATTTATTTTCTTTTTAATTTTATGATCAAACTGTGAATTTTTTTTCTCAATAATTAATTTATTTTCATTATCTAACATTCTGGCTTTATCCCCCACACAGAGTGTGTGTGGGGAAACGAGTATCTGACACTGAAACGTCTGAAACGAGTATCCGGCTCATCCCCAGCTGCAACTGCAATTAATATAATATCCATTGTCAGAAAATAACAGTTGCCCCGACACCGAGAGGCGGAGGCGACACGAAATTTGGCAGAGGTGGCCGCCTCCAAATTTTATAGGCAGGAAAAACCCTGGCTTCAAAGCAAGTCAGTCTGTAGCAACAGCAGCTGCACCGTAGTCACATGACTCTGAAAGGAATGCTGGGATACGAAGTTCTTCCACAATAACAGGGATTTTTCCTCTGTGTTCCAATTGGAGGTCTGCGTACTTTGAAGTGTGGATTCATTGGCCGCTTACGTCACAGCGGTGCATCAAGTGCTGTCCCAGTTCAGAAGTCTACGATGGAGCCTTCAAACTGTGACCTGACCTGTCCCAGAATTCATTGCACACAAGAAAGCAGGAAATAAGCAGCAGAGCTCTGAGTGTAATATTTGTATATATTTCTGGATGATCCAAAACACACCAGCAAGTCCACCTCTGAATGGCTTAAGAAAAACAAAAAATGAAGACTTTGGAGTGGCCTAGTCAAAGTCCTGACCTGGATCCAGTTGAGATGCTGTGGCATGACGTTAAAAAGGCGGTTCATGCTGGAAAACCCCCCAATGTGGCTTAGGGAGCAATCACTTTTTCACACAGGGCCATGTAGGTTTGGATTTTTTCCCCCCTTATGGTGCGTTCAGACTGACCGCGGCAGGCGTCAGGTTTACATGCAAAGTCTATGTAAACGTGCGTTAAAGAGCGTCAAACCTTCTTGCGGTGTGTTTAGGGCGGCGGGCGCAGCGCGTTATGGCGTTCGCCGCGGCGGGCGTGGCAACGCCGGAGTAGGAAAACCTGAACTTTTGCTGCTTTGCTGCGGGGCGTTAACCAATCAGAGAGACTCAGCGTCTTGACGTAAAGACGCATTTTCCAACAGGAGGGAAACCAAGAAGAACCCAGGGAATATTCTGTTTGAGAAATGGAAGCTAAACTGATTGTGGCTGTTTGTGCGCACCCTGTCGTGTACGACACGTCCTCATTCGGGTACTCTGACAGGAACAAAAAGGACCTTGCGTGGAGGAAGATAAGTGCCATGGTAAGAACATTCCCACCTTGCTAGCTTCATCCGTCCAGCGCAATTTCACTGCTTGTGTCACGCTGAAGAATCCATATGTTTATTCAGAAGAAATATGCAGAAGGCGGTGGAAGAGCCTGAGGGACTCTTATATGAAGGAGGTAAAAAAGGAGAAGGAAAAAAGGAAGAGTTGTGCAGCAGCAGGGACAGCACAGAAGTGGAAGTACCTGGCGGTCCTGTCCTTCCTCGAGCCCTTCATCACTCCTTGAGAAACCACAAGCAATATGCAGGGAAGGGTCGAGGGGGGGCAGGCCGCTGGGTACGACCACCCAGAGGAACCAGAAGCAGCAGCAGCAGCAGCAGCAGGGCAATCGTATGCCACAGGTCTGTTTAAGCAATAAAATGTACATGAACAGGTTGAGAAAATGATTTTCTGTCTCCCAAATTTGCTGCCTGGTTGTTGTTGTTGCTCTAGTGTTTATATGTTTATTTATTCATATAAATCTCATGACAGAAACAGCTGAAACACCTGCTGAAATGCCAGACACAGATGACTCAGATGTGTCTGCTGCTTCTTCTGCGCTGGCTGGGCCATCCTCTGCTGCTGCACCACCAGCTGGTGTGCGGGGATTTTGTGTTCGTTTTATTTTCATGTGTTGAACCACAATTCAAAATCGATGTCGTGAAATTTTTCAATTTCAACTTATTTAACTGACAGCTGATTTTTTTTTTTTTTCAGCAGGGGGGTAAACTTTCAAGCACTACTGTACTTTTTTGGGGGGGTTCACTGGCTGTGGAGAGAGGCAGCGTTAATTAGTTTGTTTTTAAAGCTTCAGACTCTTGCACACTCCTTTTTTTATATACTTTGTACAAAATGTGGATGCTGCTGCTAAACTATTTTGTTCATCACCTTTACGTGTTCATTAGACTCATTACACTGTTTGCTTTGAAGGCCCACGGAAGAAGAGAGTCCGGGGGAGGCAGCAGAGTTCGGAGCCCACGGAGTTTGAAAAGCAGATGCTCGACTTCGTGAAGGCCAGAACCACAGCGAGCCCCTGTTCAGAAGATGAACATTTCCTCCTGTCTCTGCTTCCTCTCCTGAAAAAGGTGCCACCTCAATCAAAAGACTTTGTGAAATTTCAAACTCTTAAATTATTATATGAGAGCAGCACCTTTATGCTGAAGTCGGAACCATTGGAGCCGACTGAATAGTTGTTTTTAATATGAAAGAGGAGGCATCTTTTTCAGGAGAGGAAATAGACTTTGTCCCTCACTATTCCACCAAGCTTCCTCCACGCAAGGTCCTTCTGTATATATTGTAAAAGGTTTTAAATATGTTTTATTTTTATAGGCCTACTGTTTTAAATGTTTGGCAAATAAACATTTTATTATTTCAAATTTGGTCTGCTACTCCATGTTCACCATAAATATCTTTCATATAATGCCAGGTGCTTGAAAAAGCTCAATTTAGTTATTAAATATTCACCTTTTAACAATACATCAACTTATTCATAGAAAAAAGGATATCACGAAAGAAGCACAAAAGCCTAAAAGTTGTTGGCAGTTTTATTTATTTATTTTTACAATATTCTGTCAAGCTAACCTTGTAATTAATGACAGTCTTGAATGTGCAGGTTATTAAGTTGTGATGAACCTCCCTCCCTGAGCCGGAGATAGCTGCCGAGTCCAGGCAGCCTTTTTCTGCAGACAGTAGGGAGACAGATGAACAACAAAACATACAAACATAGCTTTGGACTGTGCAAGTAAAAAGTCTAGATGAAATTATTTTAATAGTTTCAGTAGGCCCACTACAGAAAAAAATGTATGAGACAAGCACATAGAAATTCAAGCTCTTAAGTTTGTTTGAGTGGCTTTGAAAAGAGCCATTGTGGGTTTGTGCTGAAGACGATATCACTACTCCGCAGGCTGCCATGGAACCGCTTCCTCTCCGCAGAATTAGGCCATGAAAGCATCTCTGGCAACGTCGCCTCTCTGGCTGCAAAGTTTGCTCCCACCCGCCCCACACCTGGAAGAGGGTCCTCTGGTGCTGCAGCTCCTCTCCCTGCTGGTACCTGCCCGTCTGCACAACCTCTCATGAAGTTGTGGAGAACACACGTGGCCTTTACTCACTTCTCCACAACTTCTGGGAAGATCTCCAGCTCCCGACGAAACATCCTCCACTGAGAAGACCAAATGCCAAATGCGTCCTCCACCACCAGCCGAGTCCGGGAGAGAGAATAATAAAACACCCGCCGCGTCCAGGGAAGGGCTGCATCACGTTTCTGCGCAGTGGAAAGGCCTCATCTGCCACAAAGACATGTGACTGGGGTCCTGATGGAGGCAGATGGAGGGTGCCGTCCCGCAGAGCCTGGCCAAAGGTGGAGTTAGCCAAGATCCCCCCATCTCTGGTTCTACCATATCCCCCAACATCTATCACCCAGAATCTGTAGTGGGCATCAACCAGGGCGAGCAGGACCAAAGAGTGGTCTCCCTTATAGTTAAAAAAAGGGAGCCAGAGTTGGGGGGGGCCTTTACCTTCAAATGCTTTCCATCGAAAGCACCACAGCACTGAGGAAAATTCCACCGCTCCTTGAACTCCACCGCGATGGACCTCCACTCGTCAGTTCCAGGCACGGGCATGAACTCCTCCACTAGGCAGTCCCAGGCAGCCGTCGCCACATCTGGTATGATGACACATTCACCCGGAAGCTGCTTGCGATGGTCTTGTAGGAGTCACTGGTTGAAAGAAACAAGCAGTAAATATCCAGCTTGTTTACAAAAAAAAATTAACCCCGTAACGCCTGAATTTATTCACAATTACAAAAAAATATATATGATGAAAGGGGAAAAAACAAAAGGATTATCAAATGAAATCCCAAAGGAATAACATTTTGTTTAAAAAAAGTCAATGGTAGTAAATCAAATATATATTAAAATACATTATGATTTTGCCGTTGTGGTTGTGTGATCATGAAACTTTAAAACTCACAAATGTAAATGGTTCAGTCCTGGTTTATAAGTGGATACTTTTCTGTGTGTGTTGCTCCTGTGTCTGAGAGCTAATAAAACTACGTCTTCCACCACCGACAGCTGCTAAATAGCAATAAACTGCATAATATTTTTGAGGCCCACTAACCGCAGACAGATGGAGAGGCGCTCCTCGGCTGAAATTGAGCACCGGTAGTTGGTGTCCTGGTAGGTGATGCGAGCACCGACGCGGGATAGCAGGTCATCAAACTGGGCCCGGGTCAGTCGAAAGTAGCACTGAAAGCGTCCCTCGTCAGCGCGCAGCTCCTGGAGTAAATGGTGAAACTCACCAAACTCAGAACGCCTCTGAACAATCTCGTGAATCCAGACACGACGCTGAGACGCCCGACGTTGTTCTCTGGCCTTGTGAAGCAAACAAAGCCAAGCCACTAGATCAGCTTCATCTGCCATTGTTCAGTGACACAGGCAAACAACCGGATCACCGTGACGACACTCTTGACGCGCGTCAAAAGCGTTTTCGTCTTTGGATGTCAGCGTCTGATTTTATGTGAACCAGCGTCAAACTTTGGGCGTCAAGCGCATTTTTGCCGCCGACAACGCGTTTGGTCTGAACGCACCATTTGTCATAAAAATCTTCATTTAAAAAACTGAATAGGGGATTATCATGCTTACCGGAAGTTCCCGGATTTTGGACACTTCCTCTTCCGGGCCATGTTAAAGACAGCCGTTCTTGCTCTGTTATACTGTTTAAATCGGATAAACTCCAAACATACTTAAGTTTTCATTCCAGACCGAAGTGATACTGGATCAAAAGCTGGATCAAAGCAATCTATTCGCCGCGGTGAAGGGTCGAACTTTATAATAAAACACACGTTTGTTTGTCGCTGGTGAGGCACAACACCGGCACTTCACAGCATGCTAGCATTAGCCAGCTAGCGTTTACTGACGTGCTTAACATTGTGCGTCCTAAAACACACATACATCTGAAAATCGGGTCTGTACCCCCCCCCCCCCCCCCCCCCCCCCCCGTTTCCAGTGGAACAACTGGGGACTGCCAAGAAAGGAGACGCTTTCAGATGCTTGTGTGTTTTCAGCCGCACAAAGTTAGGCACGTCATCAAGCTGGCTAATGCTTACAGGCTAACACGACTGTATAGTCTGCCGGCCACAAACAAACGTGTGTCATTTTATTATAAAGTTCGGTCCTCCACTGCGGCGAATCGGTCGTTTTGATCCACTTCTTCCTTAGCATCACTTCAGTCTGGAATGAAAACTTGGCATTGGCGTTTATCCGATTTACAAAGTTTAACAGAGTAGTAGCTGGCAGACTACTGTTAGCAGGCTAGCATTAGCCAGCTTGATGACGTGCCTAACTTTGTGCGGCTGAAAACACACAAGCATCTGAAAGCGTCTCCTTTCTTGGCAGTCCCCAGTTGTTCCACTGGAAACGGGGGGGGAGGGGCGGGGGGGTGGTACAGACCCGATTTTCAGATGTATGTGTGTTTTAAGACGCAAAAAGTTAAGCACGTCGGTAAACGCTAGCTGGCTAATGCTAGCATGCCGGTGTTGTGCCCCACCGGCTACAAACAAACATGCTACGTTGTTTTATTATAAAGTTCGGCCCTTCACTCTGGTGAATCGCTTTGATCCACTTCCTCCTTAGTATCACTTCAGTCTGGAATCCGTGAAAATTTCAGTAGGGTTGGCGTCTATTCACGTTTTCTACGAAGTAAAGCAGGGACATTGAACTGGACCGGAATTGGGCCGTCTAACTGTTTAAAACCGGAAGTTCGGAACACGGAAGCGTGATAATCCCCTATTTTGTGTTTACTTGCGTTATCTTTGTCTAATACAGTATTTAAATTTGTTTTATTATTTGAAACATTTAAGTATGACAAACATTCAAAAAAGTAAGAAATCAGGAAGTGGGAAAACAGTTTTTCACACAACTGTATGCTATAAATACTCTTGTTGAAATGTTCGAATGTTCGCCTCCAGAAAGGACAACTTACACTGTGAGTCAATGGCTAAGTGCTATTTCTGGTATCTAGTAGGAAGTTAATGCATCAACGTTTCGGCATTTGCCGGCTCAGTTATAAAGTGGACATGATAGTGGCATCTATAATAAAAACGTACAGCTGGTCATCCATTTACTTGTTTGAAAAATGCACCTTAGTTGATGACAACTCGACTCTGCAGCTGGATCAGAGAGGGAATCCGTCTCTTTGTTTCTTCTAAACCACGGTTTCTCAATCCTGGTCCTCAGGGACCCCTGCCCTGCATGTATCCCAGGTTTCCAACTCCACCACACCTGATTCAGATCAACTCAACTGCTCATCAAGTTCTTTGCAAGCTGCTAGCGAGCCTTTCATCTCAGTCAGGTGTGTTGAAGTGGTAATATCTTGAAAACCAGCAGGTCAGGGGTCCCTGAGGACCAGGATCAGACAAGTAGGCCATATCTAAATACCAAGTACGCTAAGAACAAACTTGTGTACTTGCTAGTATGGACTTGTTGGAAGTACAGACTTCTGAGGACGGAAGGACGCAAGTGCACTCGTTGCGCATTTGGAACAGAAGCATACTTGATTACGTCAAAGACGTTGCTGAAGTTATGTCATAACAGATATCTAATACTAAAATAATAAGTAGCAAAAGCCCTGCTTGAATGTGGCAGTTAAAGACAGCTAATCTGCGCAACCGTCTTACTGTTAGCTAGTGTTAGCTGTTCAGCCCGTTTGTGAAACCGCTAGTCACTTTTAATAACGGTTTAAAGTTCATCAAACCACCAAGAAGTTGAAGTAAAACAACGTTACGTAAAATAATGAGTATTTTCAGCACTTATAGCTATTACTTTTCTCCTCCACCATTGTTAAGTCACCTCCAATGCAGACTCGGAAAAGTGGGCAGAGCAAATACACATCCGGGAATGTGGAACGCACTTGTCTTAATGCGTTCTTTGAATTGGAACAGTACTTGGACCTCTACTGATGACGTTTCAAAAGTACACAAGAACGCAAGTATGCAAAAGTACGCATATTGAGAAACGGCCCTAGAGTTTAATGTGAATAGAGAAATGTGTTGCTTTAACAATGCCTGTGCTAAATTACTAATAAAGCAGCTCACTGTGCACATGCTGCTTAAGTGGAGCAACTGCACAGACATGACGAGCCATATCTGAAGAGCCTGAAGCGCATTAAAAAATTGACAGCATTGAATGAGTGCTGAGTCCCACCAAGGACATGCATGTTTACTCTATCTGGCTTTCTCATGGCCGAAAGGTCCCTCATCTGTTTGGTCATGCAACAGCATCATTAATGCTTTTCAACAGAGGTGACGGGGCCTTCAGCTGTACAAATAAAAGGAAGCAGGCTCAAGCTGGGATAATGTGTTTGTGTTGCCATGTTTGTGGTCTCACACCTGCATGGAGTCAGATAAGGGTCAGAACTCAGGTTCTGATGAATCTGTATCAACCATTGTTCCTGTATTCACGCTTTACTTGCATCTGCTTAAAAACTAACTTCAGCAATAGAGGAGAATGATGCAGCACCAATGATGAAAGCACAAACAAAATTGCTTGAACATTAAATGGTCTTTTGAGGACAAGCCAGCTCTGGTTTATCTCCACAACAATAGGCAGGCAGGCTGCGTTTGGCTTTGCAAATAATGGAAATAAATCATTCCTCCAAGCTACAGAGATGGGGCTAAATTGCAAATTGGTGGCTGCACACAGACGATTGTGTGTACGTGCAGCCATGGCTCAAAATGAGATAATACAAGACTGGGGCAAAGTTTCAAATGTCAGTTTAATTGAGCCAAATAATGTTGTTAGGGGTTCCACATGGAGGTTCAGGGGATGAGGCTATCTAAAGCAGCCTGGCCATGTGGCAAATGCGACAACAATAAATCCTTCGATAACCTTGTGTTAACCTTTTATATTAGTGAATCAATTACTTTTTTCCATGCAGCATTATTTAGAAATCAAACCTGCAATTTATTTCATGGAAAAAGCACATATGCTTTCAGCGAAGGACTGTGTGTGCTTCTCCTTTTACAGGCTGTTATTTACTGTGTAGGTTCATTCATGTACTTTTAAGAACATGTTCACTATCACAGATTTTACATTGTGTTTTAATTTCACACAGGGAAGTTGTTACCGTGGTAACTTCTACTTGTAAAGTCTTTATAAAAGTCCAAGATTTTAACATCTTATGGGGTTCCTTGGAAGGCTCCTTCCAAGGATGACTGATTACTAGCTGTGTGTATTTTGACCTCCAAACAGATACACTATATTGTCAAAAGTATTTGCTCACCCATCCAAATGATGGAATCAGGTGTTCCAATTACTTCCATGTCTACAGGTGTATAAATGAAGCAGCTCGGCATGCAGACTGTTTCTACAAACATTAGTGAAAGAATGTGTCGCTCTCAGGAGCTCAGTGAATTCCAGCGTGGAACTGTGATAGGATGCCACCTGTGCAACAAATCCAGTGGTGAAGTTTCCTCACTCCTGAATATTCCACAGTCAACTGTCAGCTGTATTGTAAGCAAATGGAAGTGTTTGAGAACGACAGCAACTCAGCCACGAAGTGTTCGGCCACGTAAACTGACGGAGCGGGTCAGCGGATGCTGAAGCACATAGAGTGAAGAGGTGGCCAACTTTCTGCAGTCACTACAGACCTCCAAACTTCATGTGGCCTTCAGATCAGCTTAAGAACAGTAACAGGGAGCTTCATGGAATGGGTTTCCATGGCGACCAGCTGCATCCATCCATACATCACCAAGTGCAATGCAAAGCGTGGATGCAGTGGTGGAAAGCAGCCGCCACTGGATTCTAGAGCAGTGGAGGCGTTCTGTGGAGGGACCAATCACGCTTCTCCATCTGGCAATCTGATGGAGGAGTCTGGGTTTGGTGGTTGTCAGGACAACAGTACTTGTCTGACTGCATTGTGCCAAGTATAAAGTTTGGTGGAGGGGGATTATGGTGTGGGGTTATTTTCAGGAGCTGGGCTTGACCCCTTAGTTCCAGTGAAAGGAACTCTGAATGCTTCAGCATACAAAGACATTCTGGACAATTCCATGCTCCCAACTTTGTGGGACCAGTTTGGAGCTGGCCCCTTCCTCTTCCAACATGACTGTGCTCCAGTGCACAAAGCAGGTCCATAAAGACCTGGATGCAGAGTCTGGTGTGGAGGAACTGGACTGGCCTGCACAGAGTCTTGACCTCAACCCCATAGAACACCTTTGGGATGAATAAGAGCGGAGACTGAGAGCCAGACCTTCTGGTCCAACATCAGTGTGACCTCACAAATGTGCTTCTGGAAGATGGTCAAAAATTCCCATAAACACTCCTAAACCTTGTGGACAGCCTTCCCAGAAGATGAAGCTGTTCTAGCTGCAAAGGTGTACCAACGTCATACTGAACCCTATGGATCAGGAATGAGATGTTACTGAAGCTCATATGAAAGTCAAGGAAGGTGAGACAATACTTTTGGAAATATAGTGTACATTGCTACACTTTGAATTCTGATTTTTTTTTTGTTTGTTTTTTTTTTTACTTCTTAGCATAGTGAAAAAATGAAGGCTACTCAAGATATTTTGTTTTTATTTCTCCAATACTACTAACACTCTCTTCCCCCCCAACCCCACCAGTCAGGTGACCATTCTTTCTATATCTGGTTCTGCTCCAGATTTCTCCTTTTTATTTTTTCCTCTCCAAAGTAACCGGCCACCAGGGATGGAGACTACCAAATTTTTTCCTGTCTATATGACACCAGTAGAAAATGGTACTTTTCCCACCAATATCAATACAGATACTGATACCAATGCCAATATTTTACCTTAAAAGAAACATCACATCATTGTACTGTTTGCCTTAATATCTTGAATGCAAGGGCATATTAAATATAAGAAAACTTGAGAACAGAAGTACTGGAAAGAAATACTTTTAGAACAATAATAAATTATATTGATGAGTAAATTAAACAAATATAAGCGTCAGGCAGGTGCTGGATTCCGATCCAATCCAATATGATACCTGGGCTGAGCATATCAACCGATACCCCATACCGATCCGATACAACAGTTGAATGAATAACCATATAACTTGCCATGTGAGTGAAGGCATCAGGTGTGACATAAACATTTAGCCTTGTTTTGAAAAAATGGTAACAAATTAGCACAGACATAAATGCACTTAATATTATTTATTAACAAATAAAGTGTACATATACAGCATTATGGTATTGATGAAAACAGAAATAACTGGATCGGAATGCTGGATAGGCCAAATTCATCATATCTTCATATCCAATCCATTTGTTTATATCAGAGCTGATATCTGATCCGATTATCGGACCGGTGCGTCTCTAGAGCTGGCAGCAATTGCAGAAAATTATAGTTTTATTTACAGCTGGTTGACTCAAAGAATACAAGACTGTGGGGAAGAGGTAGCACTAGGTTAAACACAGGGATAAACGGATATGGCTGGTGAAGGTAACGATGACCAGGTGGAATCCATGATGAAAAGAACAGAGGGATTGTGGGAGTTGTAGTAAGAACCTGTAATCAATAGGCAGGTGATGCTGAACACAGAGGAAAGGGTATGTTAATACATTGTTTGTGGTACTGAACAGAGATACAGCAGTTTTGGAAGAATGTAATGAATGTATAGCTCACATAGTTGGAAGGAGAATTCCTTTTCATGCCAAACTGTACATATTGGGAATAAACCCTGAAGACTTTGCAGCTACTAGACAGCAGCTATCGCTTATTGACTTTTACAAGCCAGAAGGATAATTAGACTGCTGTGGAAACACTTGGATGCATCTTCTGTTCAAATGCGGAAAAAAGAACTGGTGGATTGTTCAACTCTAGAGAGACATACATATATTATAAAAAAGAAAATAACTTGACATTTATGAAACTCTTGCATAAAGTTTTTGGAAACTCATACTTAACCATAAACTATGAAATGAAATGAAATGAAAAATACTTTATTCATCCCCGAAGGGAAATTAAGTATTAAAAAAACTTATTTTTTTTTTTTTTTTTTTTTTTTTTTTTTTTTTTATATGACAAACTATATTAAAAATATGCACTGCTGTAATTTTTGTTATCTGAATTATGGTTGGAAATAATCACTTAAAAAAGACAAACAAAACTGTCGCAAACACATAAAGGCAGAGACACACCGGGCCGATTTTCGACCGTCTAGTGTTGTTGCGGAGTCTTCTGAAGTCGGGTCGTGAGTTAGTTTGGTGTGTTCTGTACCGTTGGCCGTCTGCATCTCCGACACCGTTGGTGTTCTTTTCAGCCGATTGAACATGTGTAATCTGCATCAGCCAGTCGTTCAGTCGGCGATGGGCTGACCAGTCAGATTGGAGGAGGTGAATCAGCAAACAAGAAGACCCGAGATGAAGGTAGACAAACCAGATGAAGAGAGGACATAATGCAAACTCTCACATGTCGTTTGGCATCGCATCGGGACCTTAGCTAACAGCCCTCGCTCTCTGCTAACAACAACAGCAGCTTTTATGTGCTTTCATCTTGAGAAATGGTCTGCCACTCCTGGTGTTTGGGGCCACATATAGATCAGCGCCGCCTGCTGTCGTGGTGACATCATATTTTGCGCATGTGCAGAAGGTACACCCAGTTCTGGAGTCAGCTTAATGTCTTCTTGAACACTTATCTCACCGTGTTTGTGAGACTGAAGCCGATTGATCAGACTGACCCAATTTTCTGGCGATGACTGCGACGGTCGGCAGTCTGTCCGGTGTGTCTCTGCCTTAAGAGAACCTTTCCCATGAACATGGACCAACATACCTGTCAACAGGTGCAGACGTCTGATTGGACGTTACAGAAAACACCACCTGTCTCAAAGTGTTCCTCAGCTAAATTTGAGCTTCGTTACGCCATCATACTTGTTTACTCATTTTAATTTTTGTTAACTTGTTTTCATTATTTCTTCCAAACCACAACTCAAAATCAATGTCATGATTGTCATAGAATTTTTATTTATTACTTCTGTCAATTTTTATTTTATTTAACTAAACAATTTTTTTCCTACTTCAATTGGAGGGTATGAATAATTTTGAGGACGTCTGCATATATTGTCATTTTTTGTTCTGTTTTTGTATAACTGTCATTCAAAAAATAATACAGTAGATTGTCTAAGTCTAAAAGAGAAATATGATTTTTTTTCTCCAGAGCCCCCTGTCATCCACAATAATGAAGTGAACACCCCATCCCACTGCCATGTGCACCCCAACACTTAAAATGAAACATATGATGAAGTGCGCCACGAAATAGTGTTGTCTGGCAGAGAAATAGTCTTCAGTTTATCACAGTGGCATGCCAAGTGTTGTCCCAATGGGCTTTGTGCACAGCTTCACCACTTCCTGAACTTAGTACTGCACCTTTGTTTCCTGTCTTTCATGATTGGATGAACTGATTAATCCAGGTGTGTCTGATCTCAGCAAATGGTCAGACACACCTGGATTAATCAGTTCATCCAGTCTTGAAAGACAGGAAACAAAGGTGCAGTATTAAGTTCAGGAAGTAGTTGAGCTGTGCATAAAGCCAATTCAGAAGCCTTCGAAGGAGCCTCCAAATCCACCCTTCAGAGCCAAACTTCATTTGGCCTGAAACAGCTACTGGTGGTATATCCCCCTTGGCCTTGCCTTTTCCAGAATTAATTGCGCACAAGATAGAAGGAAATAAAGACCAAAGCTCCAAGTGTAATAATTGTATATACACTCACCGGCAACTTTATCAGGTACACCTTACTAGCACCAGGTTGGACCCCTTTTGCCTTCAGAACTGCTTTAATCCTTGGTGGCATAGATTCAACAAGGTACTGGAAACATTCCTCAGAGATTTTGCTCCATATTGACACGACAGCATCACGCAGTTGCTGCAGATTTGTCAGCAGCTCATCCATGATGAAAACCTCCTGTTCCATCACATCCCAAAGCTGCTCTGTTGGATTGAGATCTGGTGACTGTGGAGGCCATTTCAGTACAATGGACTCATAGTCATGTTCAAAGAACCAGTCTGAGATGATTCCCTCTTTATGACATGGTGCATTATCCTGCTGGAAGCAGCATCAGAGGATGCTACACTGTGGTCATAAAGGGATGGACATGGTCAGCAACAATACTCAGGTAGGCTGTGGTGGTTAAACCGCCACGTCGGTTCTAAGGGGCCCAAAGTGGACCAAGAAAATCTCTCCCACACCATTACACTACCACCAACAACCTGAACCGTTGATACCAGGCAGGAGGGATCCATGCTTTCATGTTGTTGACACCAAATTCTGAGCCTACCATCTGAATTTGGTAGCAGAAATGGAGACTCATCAGACAAGGCAACATTTCTCCATCTTCTATTGTCCAATGTTGGTGAGTCTGTGTGAATTGTAGCCTCAGTTTCCTGTTCTTAGCTGACAGGAGTGGCACCCGATGTGGTCTTCTGCTGCTGTAACCCATCTGCTTCCAGGTTGGATGTGTTGTGCATTCAGAGATGCTCTTCTGCAGACTTCGGTTGTAACAAGTGCTTATTTGAGTTACTGTTGCCTTTCTATCAGCTGGAACCAGTCTGGCCATTCTCCTCTGACCTCTGGCATCAATAAGTCATTTGTGCCCACAGAACTGCTGCTCCCTGGATATTTTCTCTTTTTGGGACCATTTTCTGTAAACCCTAGAGATGGTTGTGCAGGAAAATCCCAGTACATCAGCAGTTTCTGAAATACTCAGACCAACAACCATGCCACGTTCAAAGTCACTTAAATCACCTTTCTTCCCCATTCTGATGCTGGTTTGAACTGCAGCAGATCGTCTTGATCATGTCTACATGCTTTAATGCATTGAGTTGCTGCCCTGTGATTGGCTGATTAGAAATTTGCGTCAACGAGCAGTTGGACAGGTGTACCTAATTAAGTGACAAGTCAACGCACGTACTTCATTAGCTATAGAGAGAGTACTATGAAGTCCATGCACTTTGAAGCAGCCTTCTGAAATGGAAGGCTGCTGAAATGGGACCACTTAGCCGATGAGAATTTTCCATAGTGTTTCAGTCTCGTTGCCTAGCAACTGCAGTATCCACAGTAGGGCTGCACGATATATATCGCAAATTTATCGTCATAGCAATGTTAGTCTGCACAATAAACATAAACAGACATGCATGTTAGGTTAATTTGTCACTCTAAATTGTCCCTAGGTACAAATGTGAGTGTGAATGGTTGTCTGTCTCTCTGTGTTGGCTCTGCGCCAGACTGGCGACCTGTCCAGGGTGTACCTGCCTGATTATAGCTGGGATAGGCTCCAGAAACCCCCGTGACTCTGAACTGGATAAGCAGTACAGAAAATGACTGACTGACAATAAACATATCGCAAAGATGGCCTAAACTGCAATATCTAATAGGGTCTATGTTTGCATATATTCAAAGAAGGGATATGTTCCAGTCGCAGCTGTACATTTTTGTGCTGTTTCATTGGCCAATTAAACATATTTAATCAAATCAGTCAAATCAATCAAAGATACTTTATTGATCCCAGAGGGGAAATTCATGTTTCAGTACAACCCGTCAAAGGCACACAAACAAAACAAGACAGGATCAGGCTACCCGAGGCCACGCAGCCCTTTGTAGGGCGCACCTTTGCAGATATGGAAAATGATAATATGAGGAAAGGTGTGTAGGTGGTTAAAAAAAGAGGCCCCTGAACTCTCCACGTACCGAACTCTCCACGAATCTGTTTGGTTCCTGTTATCTCAATAGACTACTGACTATGTGGTGTCTAAAAAACACTGCATATCCAAGTACTTTATTTATTGCGAATTATATCGTCATCGCAGGTTCCAACAGTGTTATCGCAGTTCACAAATGTTCTCAATGTCGTGCAGCCTTAATCCACAGCTATTTCACTCTCTTCGCTTATTCCTTCATGTTCAGTTAGTAAAAACTAAATGAAGCTGGGCATTTTATTCCTTTTCATGTATATGTTTCTACTTGAACGTTAGCACCCCATTAACAGGTCGTTAACACCTGAATAATGTCAAACAAATGGATTTTCTGAGGCAAAAACTCTATTTTTAAAGGACCTAGAGCAGGGTTTCCCAATCCTGGTCCTCAGGGACCCCACCCCTGCTGGTTTTCCAGATATTCCTACTTCAACACACCTGACCCAGATGAAAGGCTCGTTAGCAGCTTGCAAAGAAGTTGATGAGCAGTTGAGTTGATCTGAATCAGGTGTGGTGGAGTTGGAAACCTGGAATACATGCAGGGCAGTGGCGGGGGTCCCTGAGGACCAGGGTTGGGAAACCCTGACCTAGAGGCAGGAAATGTGAAAGAATAAACATGCATGTCCAGTTTTTTAATACTAATGGGCGATAAAGTGTTAAAAACCAAAAAGAACAAGCCTACCCCATCTCTCTCCGTTGCCTTGAACAGGCTGTGTGCTGCAGAATGCGCTGCGATTCTGTAGCCGAATTTCCAGCGCAGTCGTGCGGATGTGATGTCATCGTTGCTGCATACACATCCTCGACAGTTTTGATACAGGAAGGAGACGTTGTGGTGAATTGAAACACTGTAAGGGATAGTTATGGATTCCTTTGCTGTCAGCAAACGACCCAGATCAACTGAAAGACACTAAAAAGGCACTAAGAAGAAAAAGACTTTATCAGTGTAGTAAACAACTGCATAGCTTCAGTTTGTCGTTGGTGGCTGCAGTCGCAGTGCCAGTCGCGTTACTCACGAGTCTCATTTCTTGATCCTGCCCCTTGTACTCTTAAGCTTGGCTGCATAATTTTACATTTTCTGCAGAGACTATCTGTTGTTTTTGCCAGTAAACACTTAATTTGACATTTGAAATCCACGAACATATCCAAATATAACATTCGTAGGTCTGCAGCTTATCCATCCCATCTTGTTTGCAATGAAACGTGGGACAGGCGAGGCCACGAATGATGCATCACCAGAGGGCTAAATTTCAGGCCAAACGGAGTGCGGGTTTGGAGGGTGGATTTGGAGGCTCCAACAGAGGCTCTAGAAGTGGGACAGCACTTGATGCGATACTGTGACGTATGCAGCCAAAGAATCCACACTTCAAAGGGCATTGACTCCCAACAAGACATAGAAGTTAGTCAGTAAACGCTTCAGCTGAGGAAACTTTAAAAAATATCCAGCCAAGCTTGAAATGAGAGCTTTTACCTGAGAAAATGCTTTTGTTTGATTTTATTCAGTTCACAACAAAAGAAAATCAAATCGGTCATTGTTCAAGAAATTAGGGGCAGGAATTGTGACAGAATAAACACGCATGTCCAGTTTTTTAATACTAATAGGTGATGAAGTGTCACGTCCTGCAGATGTGACATCAGCTGAAACTGCATACGCGTCCCCTACAGCTTTTTGCGGTGGATTCAAACACTAACAGATAGCTATGGATTATTCTGCTGCCAGCAAATGACCAGATAAACTGAAAGACACTAAAAAGTGTTATTAAAAGGAAAAAGACTTTTATCAGCGCAGTGAACAACGTTACAGCATCAGTTTGTGCTCCTGTGCCGCCTTGGCTGGGGGCTGCAGGTACCCGCAGCATCAGTCGTGTCACTCGCAAGTCTAATTTCTTAATCCTGCCTCCAGATCATTTAACTACCGGTTAATGCGGTCTTTAGTCAGTAAAAACTAAACATGACAAAGGAAAAGGTCTCCTCAGGACTGAATTGGTTTAAATGATGTTTCATTGGACTTCACAAACATCCACACAAAAATCATCTCTATCTAAGTTTCATTCATTTTTCTTACATGATTTCTTCTTTTTTCGAGTTTAGTGGCAGTTGGTAAACTCAGAGGTGCATTACCGCAACCAACTGATATGATTATACTATAGTACAATATGTCGTATACGATTTTCTTAAAGGCGTTATAGAAAATGTTTATTTCAACAATTTTTGCAATATTCGGTAAAATTGGGTTCACTGCCCCATACGCTATGATTCATTAAAAGCTTTAAATATATAAATATTATTCTACATCAGCCAATCATCTCTGCATTCATTAACTTTTTCATTTGTCTACTGGCTCGTCAATCACTTTTACTACTGCAGTAAGGACGGGTAATAGGTGAGACTGATCAATGAGAGAGATTGACTGGTGAGAGTAACACTGCGACCCAGAAGATGCGTGCACTTGTCTGACGTTTACAGCAGGTAGCTAACATCATTCTGCTTGCAGTTAGCAATGTTCACACAACGACATTCTGTTTGTTTGCGTTTGTGACATGATGGAGAATTTGTACCTGCTTTCTGCTAAACACCAGAGTGGCCTGGTACATTATTCTCTGGCCGTAGGAGGGAGCTGTGAATCCAGCAGGTTGGTCTTGCACATGCGCATTATTCAAAAACTCACCAAGAGTCTGCTTTCTGAAATACCGAAACATCTTCTATAGCAGCTTTTATAAAAAGATAAAATACATTAAAATATAACACAATTCAGTCTCAAACAAAAAGATCCTACAAACTTTTTTGCCTTCAGTCTTTGAATCTTTTTGCAAAATATCAACCAAGTCTTCTTACGTGATGACAGAGGGCTGCCATCTTGAAATCATGTGATATGCAGACACGTTTTGATTGGTCGCTAGATCTTCTGCCCTCAGCAGAGCTCAAGTTGAGCGCAAACAGTGAGTTTTTTGCCTCGAGAAGCAAAAAATATCAAACGTGTTCAAAAAACTTAAAAACATCCACACAAATATCATCTCTATCTGAGTTTCATTCATTTCAACAAGGTACTGACTTCTTTTTTCAAGTTTAGAGGCAGTTGGTAAACTCAGAGGTGCATTACCGCAACCAACTGGTATGATTATACTATAGTACAATATGTCATATACGATTTTCTTGAGTTTTTTGCTCACGAAGCATAAAATATCAAACGGTTTGATTTTTACCTCAAGGCCTCAGGAGGCAGAAAACTCACCAAAAATCAGGCGACACCGCGACGATCTGCTGAGCAAACGGCCTCCAATGACTTTAAGCTCAGCAGAAAGCTCTTGTGTGCTGCAGGCGTGAGATGTCCTGATGCAGGTATACATGTGGACACTCTCCTGCTTGAACATGGTGTTTGTTATGGTCAATCCATGATTAGCACAGAAGTGAAACAACAAAACACCATTCAGATTCAGACTGGGGGGCTGTTCCTCCCAGTCACACCCACCCCTCCAAGTCTCACTGTTGTTGCCCGCATGAGCATTTAAGCCCCCCAGCGGAACGATGGAGTCCCAGGAAGGAGCGCTTTAGAACACGCTGTCCAAGGACTCCAGAAAGGGGGGGTACTCTGAACTGCTGTTTGGTGCATAAGCGCAGACAACAGTCAGGACTCGTCCCCCCACCCGGAGGCAGAGGAAGGCTACCCTCTCATTCCACTGGGTTAAACCCCAATATACAGGCACCAAGCCGGGGGCAATGAGTATGCCCACACCCAGTTGGTGCCTCTCACCAGGAGCAACTCCAGAGTGGAACAAGGTCCAGTCCCTCACAAGGATGTTAGAGGCAAGCTGTGCGTCGAAGTGAGTCCGACTATGTCCAGTTGGAACTGCTCAATGTCGCACACCAGCTAAGTCTCTTTTCCAACCAGAGGTGACATTCCACGTCCTTAGAGCTAGCCTCTGCCTCTGAGGCCCGGCCTGGAGGCACTCGCCTCTGTGCCTCCAGTCCTGGCTCCAGCGGGGACCCTGGTGACCCACGTCCAGGCAAGGGACATGTGGCTTGGATGTTTTGTCTCCCCATACGGGTGTTTGAACTGCTCTTTGTCTGGTCCTTCCCCTAGAGACCTGTTTGCCATGGGTGACCCTACCAGGGGCATAAAGCCCCAGACAACATAGCTCCTAGGATCCTCAGAACACACAAACCCCTCCACCACGGTAAGGTGGCAGCTCAGGGAGGGGAAAGTAGGAAAGACAGGAAAGGCAGGAAAGAGATTAGTGTAAAGGATTAAGAGTAAAGAAAGAAGGACAAAGACCCACTGAACACTTAACACTGATTTTTGGTTGAAAATAAATTGATTTACAGTCTGAATATCAGCAGAGGATTCTCACCGGGGTGGTACCCTTAAAGGTGCTGCTGTTGTACCCTCTGAGTTCCAAGGGGTTTTTGCTGCTGTATCTCTGTACAGCTAAAATTATCTCTGTCGTCATCGTGTGGCTGAAAATTTCTGTTGAACTATGCAGCTACACTCTCAGGAAATAAATACCCAATTGTACCTTTTGGGGTACGAAGGATTGTCTCTAGGCTGGTACCCTTAAGGTACTGCTGTTGTGCCCTTAACAGTCGAGTTTATACCTTATAAAGACCAATACTGTTCCTCTGGGGGTCGTCTGGTCTTCAAAAGGTACAAACTGCACTGTTAAGGGTCCAACAGCAGCACCTCTGAGGGTCCCACTCCTGTGACAATCCTGTATACCATTAAAGGTAGAATTAAGTACTTTATTTTCTGAGAGTGTAAACAATAACGACAGAGATCAGCTAATTAATTTAGATGTCTTTTTTAAACTAGTAAGTGTTCAGTGGGTTGAAAGGAAAGAGATAGAGAGAGAAAGTGAACTAATTTAAGGCTAATTTATGATTTAAGATAGCAAGATAAGGGTGATATGTCAGAGTTGGTCTGACATGGGACAAAATTCCTCCAGATCTAGAGGAATGTTTTTACGGTATTAGTTTGAGGGAGAACTCCTTGTTTCCTCTCGTGATGGCTGTTGTGATCTCACAGATTTCTTTGTGGCTTGTTCTTCTTCTGGTCTTGAGCCTTCCTCAGGGTGTATATTTTTTCTAGAAGCCTTGATTTTTCATCTTGCCACTGCTGTTCCTGGTTTTCTTGTTGTCTTTCAGACTCCATCACGGATCTTTCTATGGAGGCTTTAGCTTCTTGCTGCTCAACCAGGAGACGGTTCTTGTGCTGCTCCCATTGGTGTTTCTGCTTGTCAAATTCTTCCTGAGTTTTGACCAGAGCAGCCTTAAGTCTTGAGGTTTCCTCAACCTCCTGGGCCAAGCAAGTCTCAGCTCTGGAAGCTCTCGTCCTCTCAGCAGTGAAATCTGCTTCCAGTTGGAGAACTCTGCCAGAGACATCTGCTTGGAGTTGATGCTTCTTCCTCAGTTCGGCATACAGAATGGCTGTCTCTTTCTCAGAAACAGATTTCTGAGATTTCATTTGTCGTTTCAGCCTCTCCACCTCAGTCTTGAAAGTTTCCTCCTCTGTGGTGTCCTGTTGTCGATCCTGGAGCTGAATACAAATCTGGCTCAGTTCGGCCTTTGCTTTGTCCATTTCATGTTGCAGCTGAGATACGGAGGTCTCAGCCAATTCTCTTTTATTTGTCTCCTCGTGGAGTTCCTCCTCCAGTTTCTGCACCTGCTCAGACGCTGATATCTGCATGATTTTAGTTTTGTGGACCTTATCATGAAGTTCCCTCAGCTGACTCAGCAGCTCCTCATGCTGTTTCTGCAGTGCTGAGATCTGCTCGTCTTTGACAGCCAAGGTGTGATGAAAGTGATGTTCTGGAATCATCAGTAGACCTTGGCTGTGAGGGATGTTCTGTTTAACATGGTTGACATTGACAGATTGTTGGTTGGTTGGTTCTTTGGCCTGCAGAAGTTTCAGGATTGGATGTAGATCTGCAGCTGGGGGTGTTGACAGCGAAGGGGTCAAGTCGGCCTGTGGTTTTGTTGGTGGTATTGGAACCACAGTTTCTGAAGTGACTCCAACGGGAATTTCTGATCTTGGGTTTCCAGATGTTATTGGGGGATTCCCCATGTTTTCAGACATCTCGCCGTCTTTCTGAGTCCTGTCTATGTGATGTTCAGATGTTTGACTCTCTGCCTGATGACAGGTCTGATTGGTGTTTCCAGGCAGAGTATCAGTAACTTCAGTCTCTGAGGGTCTTTGGCTGGATTCTGTAGACTCACTTTTGTCCTGGATATTTAATGGGTCTTTAACCAACTTTGGAAAAAGAGGAACTCCCTTAAGATAATCCTCATAGGTTATTCCCCTGGATTCCAGTAGTAGAGCGAAGTCGGGCTCTACAGGTCTACTTTTCTTGGATTTCTTGCGTTGTTTTCTGTCTGGAGGCTGTAGGGGTGAAACAGTCCCAGGACTGTCCAGCTCAGTCTTTGTGTTGTCTTTCTGTCTCCTGTCTGTTGGATGTTCAGATGTTTGACTTTCTGCCTGATGACAGGACTGATTGGTGTTTCCAGGCAGTGTATCTGATACTTCAGTCTCTGATGGTGGAGGACTGAAAGTCCCCTCAAGCTGAACTTGTGTTGCTTTTGTCGGGGGCAAAGGTTCTGAAATAAGTTCAATTGGGGTTACAGATCCTGGCCCTCCGAATGTTATTGGGGAATTCAGGTTTCTTGAATTCCCTGATGAAGTTTCTGTAAAGTTTGGTGCCAGTGGAGAGGGCACCTCAAAGATGGGTACCAAGGGTTTACGTCTCCTAACCCTCTTACCTTGTTTGATTTCCTCTGGAACTCCATCAATGACTCCTTTGGTGTTATGATGTCCTTCAGCCTTCTGGGGCTTGGTTGTGCTTGTAAGGAGTTCAATAGAGATTTCTGATCCTGGGCCTCCGAATGTTATTTTCTGAGGATTCTCCAGGTTTTCAGATATCTCACAGAGGTCTTTCTGGGTCCTGTCTATGCGATGTTCAGATGTTTGAGTCTCTGCCTGATGACAGGACTGATTGGTGTTTCTATGCAGTGTATCTGACACTTCAGTCTCTGATGGTGGAGGACTGAACGTCTCCTCAAGTTGAACTTGTGTTGCTTTTGTTGGAAGCAAAGGTTCTGAAATGAGTTCAACTGGGATTTCTGTTCCTGGCCCTCCGAATGTAATTGAGGAATTCAGGTTTCCAGAATTTGCTGACGAAGTTTCAGCAAAGTTTGGTGCCTGTGGAGACGGCACCTCAAAGATGGGTGCCAAAGGTTTACTTCTCCTAACCTTCTTAGCTTGTTTGATTTCCTCTGGAACTCCATCAAATACTCCTCTGGTCTTACAATGTTCTTCTGCCTTCTGGGGCTTGTTTGTGCTTGTAATGAGTTCGGTGGGGATTTCTGATCCTGCGGCTCCGAATGTTATGTTCTGAGGATTCTCCAGGTTTTCAGAAACCTTGCAAATATCACTCGGGGTGTCGGTTCTCTGAGTCTTGTGGTCTTCAGATGTCTGCAGTGCAGGAAATTCTTCACTCTTCAACAAAATGCCAGAGTTAAACTCACCTTTCTCCGGGAGAGTTGATGGATGATTAGCCAACTTTGGTAGGAAAGGAAATTGCACCAGGTAATCCTCATAGGTTTGGCCCATGGATTCTTCGAGCAGATGATAGTTAGGCTCCGCAGATGAACGCTTCTTTTTCTTGCGTCGTTTCCTTTCCTGTTGACCTCCTGTTGGTTGGTTGACCGGTTCTTCAATGAAAAACTTGATTTCTTGAGCAATAGATGTTTGACTCTCCAAAGATGGTTTGGTGGAGGTCTGTTCTGCAGGCTTGTTGGATCCAGCTGCTTGCTCAGAAAGAGTTTCTCCAGTTTGGAGAGCCTGGTCCGCAACAGGGATTTGGACAACGCTTTCAGTTACCGTCTCAGCTAAATCTGGTTCAGCGTCTCTGACGGGAGGCTGTGCAGGTGAAACAGTCCCACAACTGTTTCTCCGAGTCAATCCAAAAGTAATTTTCTGGACGTTCTTAGTTTTCTTAGAAACTTTGCACATTTTAGCCTCAGCGTTGTCTTTTGCACTCTGGTGTCTTTTGTGTTCAGGTGTCATTTTCTCCAGTGTGGGAAAATCTTCAACACCGAACGACACGCCAGAGTTGCTCTTACCTTCACTTTGGAGATTTGATGGAAATTCTCCAAAGTTTGGTTTGAGAGAAGACTCCTGAAGATGTCTCATGACAATCTCAGGTTGTCTGTTGTAGACTTGACGTTTTCCAAGTTTTTCCATTGTCAGTTCTTGATGCGTAGCAAAGTGCGTAGCAAGATGTGTAGCAAGATGTGATCACCTGTGTACTGACTTTATAAGAACAGTAGGGGGTATTTGTAGAAGCACGTGTCCTTTGATGTTTGTGACATCAGAGATCACATGACACGTAGATTCCGCCTTTCATCTGAAATGTTCTTTGAACTGTTGCTAGGCAACACCAAACTGGACTCCGCCCATCAGAAATTAGAAGCCTTGCTGGATGTTGCCTGGCAACGGGCTGCATACAGCCAAAGTTTTATTTATTTATTTTTTATGATTTATTTATTTAGATATAAATAATAGTAGTATCTAGATAAATATCTAGATAAATAGATATATACTGGTATGATCCCTATGCACGCACGGTGGTGTGGTGGTTAGCACCGCAGCCTCACAGTAAGAAGGTCGCTGGTTCGATTCCCAACTGCAGAGGGGGTTTAACAATTCCAACCGTGGCCTTCCTGTGTGGAGTTTGCATGTTCTCCCCGTGTATGCGTGGGTTCTCTCCGGGTACTCCGGAGCTTCCAGCTTCCTCCCACCATCCAAAGACATGCATGTAAGGTTAATTGATCACTCTAAATTGCCCCTAGGTATGAATGTGAGTGTGAATGGTTGTCTGTCTCTTTGTGTTGGCTCTGCGACAGACTGGCGAAACAACACTGACAACTGCTGCTAAAAGATGGAGAACAAGTGCCTCTCAAACCCCAACTCCAGGAAGATGAAGTTTTGTGAGACAAAGAGAAACACACTGGAGTCTGACCGGCACCGGAGTGAGATGGGAGGAAAAAAACGAGCAGCTTTTTTTCTGTCTCTCTCTTTTTTTTAAAAAATATTTTATTTAGACTTTTTTCAATTTTTTGTTGTAAAGAAAAACAATAACACATAATATACACATACACATATACCGACAGTCTTACAGCATTACATAGGTTAATCAAATAAAGAAAAAAAAAGACAAGGGACTAAATAAAACTGTACATGTTGATCAAAATAATATCTGTCCCATGGCACCGTCAGGAAGACAACCACAATTACACTAAAACAAAATTAAAAAACAATATATATCAAAAGAACATAAATAACAATAATAATTAAGAAAAAAAAAAAAAAAAAAACGCTTGAGAGGAGAATCAAAACCCTTTGTCAGTACAAAAACAATACAACAACAGCAGAAAAAAAACCAAATAACATAAGGCAGCCTACTTAGCAACATTCATTTGGGCCTCATCAATTAAAGCCAGAAACGGATTCCACAATTTTTCAAAAGACTTTAATGTATTCCCATTGATGAAACGGATCTGCTCCATTCTGGAAACAAAGACCATTTCATTGAGCCATCTCTTAAAACAAGGGGGGATGAAGACTTCCAATTAAGTAAAATGATTTTTTTGGCTGCTACCATGCCTATTTTGAGAACCTGCTTACAGTAGGATGGAAGGGTTGATGCCTCTTCAGAGGAGCCAAAAATGGCCAAAATACAATCTGGTTGAATATTTCTTTTATATTGCTTAGAAAACCAATTAAATATGTCGCGCCAAAAACTGTCCAGTACTGTGCAATGCCAAAATAAATGCGAAAGTGTACCTTCAGCTCTGCCACATCTATCACACATAGAAGACACAGATTCAAATATTCTATTAAGTTTAGTCTTGGAATAATGCAATCTATGTGTGACTTTAAATTGAATTAGACGATATCTAGAATTTATAGAACACTCATGTATATTTGACAGAACCTCCTCCCACAATTCCTCTGACAGTGGGGTTCCTAATTCTTTTTCCCATGTAACCCTAAATTGACTGGTACTCACTGGTGCCTCAAAAGCACTGATAAAGCGAGAAATCAAATGTTTAGAGTGTGGCTGTAAAAGAAGCGTATCATAAAAATCACAGCTCTGTGGTTTTGTTGGAAAAATAGAATTTTGTTGCCTTACAAAATATCTGACCTGTAAGTATCTAAAAAAATGTGACTGAGGAAGATGATATTTAGCCTGGAGCAGGGGGAAGGAAGCAAAGATGTCATCTATAAAAAAATCTGAAATACGACATAAGCCCTTCTCCCTCCAGTCCAAATATACTCCATCCGTCAGACGTGGTTTAAAGAAATGATTGCCTGTTATTGGGGCATTCACAGAAATGCCTGATAAACCCAGGGCTTTTCTAATTTGATTCAATATTTTCAAAGAATTATGAAGAAGAAAATTATGACCAGATAACCTGTAAGACAATTGTACATTAGAAAAAAGTAGCACTGGGAGGGAGGTCTGTGACAAAGACATAGATTCAATTTTCAACCAACGTGGAGAGGAACAGTCATACGAAGAGCCCCACTGCCAAAACATAAGCACCCTTGCATTTGCAGCCCAATAATAATGCCTAAACACAGGTAAGCCAAGACCCCCCTTTTTACCCTTCCTCTGCAAATGAGCTTTAGAAATGCGAGGGGGTTTATCTGCCCAGACAAATGACAAAACAATTGAGTCTAACTGCTTAAAAAAATATAATGGCAAATAGATAGGGATATTTTGAAACAGATATAAGAACTTTGGAAGAACAACCATTTTAATAACATTAATACGACCAATCATAGAAAGAGGGAGCAACTTCCATTTCCTAACACTAGCTTTTAGTTCATCCACCATTTTCAAGTAATTCAGTTTTAGTAAAAGCTTAGGATTTTTGGAAATCTTGAGGCCAAGATAATTGATATGAGTATTAACCACTTTAAAAGGCAAAGATTTAAAAAAAAAATAGGACACATTTTTGTCAGTGGCATGAACTCACATTTGTCCAAATTAATTGTATACCCAGACAAATCACCAAATGTTTTAATATATTCCAGGAGATTAGGTACTGAAACCATAGGATCTGATAAGCAAATCAATAAATCACCAGCATACAAGTTAACAAGGCTTTCAACCTCACCAAATTTTACTCCTTGGATGCCTGGATGATTCCTTATTCCCACTGCAAGTGGCTCTAATAAAACATCAAATAGAAGAGGAGAAAGTGGATCACCCTGCCTCACTCCTCGCTGCAAATCAAAGAGCTGAGATCGATCCAAGTTAGTGAGAATAGAGGCGACTGGTTTAAGATAAATCATTTTTACCCATTCAATAAAGTTTTCTCCAAATCCAAATAATTTTAATGTCTTCAGCATGTAAGGCCATTCGATCTGATCAAATGCCTTCTGGGCATCAAGGGATAAAACAGCGGGTTGTGTATTTTGCGCATGCGCTGAGTCCATTGTATTTAAAAGAAGACGAACATTACTAAAAGAAAACCGACCTGGAATAAATCCAGTCTGATTAGGGTGTATTACTGTTGAAATATGTTTCCCTAATTTTGTAGCCAAAACTTTAGTTATTATTTTCAAATCACAATTTAAGAGGGAAACAGGTCTATAACTTGCAAGGTCTAATTCCTCCCTTCCTGTCTTCAGAAGCAGGCAAATATTTGCTTCATATAATGAACCAGGAAGCGTTCCACTCCTCCTGGAATCATTCACCATCCTCAACATAAGGGGAACTATCTTATTATGAAAAGATTTATAAAATTCACATCCAAACCCATCTGGGCCTGGTGTTTTTCCCGAAGGGAAGGCTCGGATAGCAGTCAACAGGTCAGTCTCAGAAAAGGGAGCATCTAAATCATCTCTTGCAACCGTATCTAATTGAGAAACATTTAAATTATTAAAAAAGTTACAAAAGTCTGCTTCCGTAGCCTTTAACTTGCTCGAATACAGTTCCTTATAGAAATCCCTGAAGCAAGTATTTATTTCTACTGGGTTGGTTAGCAGACTGTCTGCTTTAGTTTTTATCCTATGGATAGCCTGTTTAGCCCTTTCACCTCTCAACTGGTTGGCTAGCAATTTCTCTGGTTTATCTCCAAATTCAAATTCTGTCTCTTTTTAATTGGAGGGAGCTACAATCTGCTCTGGGAACAAAACGGACCCACAGTTAGCTTTCTTCTCGCTAACAATGTAAATGTGTTGAATGATGGAAATAAGGCTGCATAATATTGTAATGCTAAGGTTTTAACATGTAAATGTAGCAGTTTGACAGCCATATAACTGTTCCCAGGGAAGCGATACACTCTAGCCACTTGTTATTACATTAAGTTGATGCAGTAATTTTATTTGGTAATCGTGGTCTCAGCCTCTAAATTTGTATATTTGATCTACAAGCCAACATTAGCCTGTTATTCCCGTTAGCATACAGTCCGTCAGTTTACTTAACAATTAAACTGTAAACATCTTGCAGATTTATAACTTTAGTACTTCAGTAGACATCGTGTCTCTAACTCTGGGCTCAGACTGAGTCTAGCGCAGGTTAATGACTTTACGGCCTGACACTGATTTACTTTGATGGGCAGACTGTTGAAGAGACTTTGAACAGCTTTGTTCGATTTTTATCATGAACAAATTAAATTAGTTTACATAAAATCTTATCAGACTGGATTCAGCACATACTCGCTGATGAGTCCACAAAGTGGATCCTCAAGTGAACCCGGATTGTTCAGCAGAAAACATGTTCACTCTGTTACCATCATGAGAGCTCGACTCTCGATTCGTTTTCTGGGATCTGAGAAGAGGTCACAACTCTGTTTCAGGCAACCTTTTTTATAGCGTACAACTGCCATCATGAGCTGCTCACAGCGTTGAAACAAATCCTGCAAACTAACCCTCTTCTTTTCTAACTCTGCACCGTCGTTATCTGAAGCAACCATTCACCCTTCCAGAGAACCATCGTAAATGCCTTATACTTCCATGAAATGTGTCAGGCCTGGGGTCTGTTCTTTCTTCATTAGCAGGATATTCAACACAAAGATGGCACCAAGGTCGTTTTTCACTGAAACATTAGAAATGGGTACACTCCGTCTTAGTAGCAAGGAAATGTTACATCTACAAGACATGACTCCTTTGGTGGACCAAAATGATTATGTTTTCCCATTAACACCTAAAAGCACAACACTGTGCAAGCAATTCATCATTTTTGTAGCACCTCCCACAACAGAGCAGTGGGAACAGACAGTGTTGTTGCTTATAAAGGTGAAAGGTATAAAGGTATCAGTCCACAGATTCAGCACATCAGAGGAGATCTGCATATTTGCCCTTGCTTGACTGCATTTCACAATCTGACTCCCCTCTCCTGTCTGGTATCATCACTGACACACTTTCTGCAGAAACGGTAATAGTGACTGTGTTAGCCAATGATCCGTGGTCATAAAGCATGCCGGGCTTACAATCATCTTATTTGGCCTCTTCAGTTTAAGAAACAGCATCTAAACATGCACAAGACAGCAATTCATATGCTATTTTAAGATGGAAATTTTGCAACCTTAAATCATGGTCAGCAGTAACCCCTGAAACCCTCTTACCCCAGACAAACACATGCACAAAATAGACACTGACGTGCTGAGCATACAAAAGGAAATTTTGCAACCTCCTTCTCCTTCTCTGACATTGCCACCCCCCTGCCTGAACTGTTCCCGTTATCTTTAGACAGCAGGGGGGGGGGGGTTGCTGGAGTGGGGAAGAGAAAAGGAAAGAGATACAATCTGAGTATGAGCAAACGTCAAGCTGAGCTTTTTCACTGCCCTTTAGCTGCTTCTGTTTTCCTGCCACAGCTGGTTTTGTTTCGGAGAAGCTGTAAATGTCCTCTGTTATGTCCGTGATTTAGGACATAACGCAGCAATCAGTGTGGTCCTGAGAGACATTCAGCTTCGTCATAAAGGTACCAAAACGCAAAAGCTGAAACCTTGAACTCCCTAATATCATTTTTTCAGATGCTGTTAACCCTCAATTACATTAAAGGAATAGTTCACCCACAGAATGATGTAACTTTATTTTCCACTTACCTTCATTGTGAGCAAGACTCTGGAGCACTTTTTTAATATGTCAAATGCAGCCGGCGATCAGGAAGGCTTCTCTTTTCCCCCCAACTTTCATATAATGGAGTTTGCCAGGGACCTGAACCAAAACCTTCCATAAAAGTCCACAAAAACTTGTCAATATTCCTCCATACTGCTCGTCCAATGTCCAAGTGTCCTGAGTGGGTAGCGTCCAGAATTTACTCGAAACGACATCATATACTATATTTTTAGAGCCTAAACAGTTGTACATTCTTTCTTTCATTGTTTTAAAGGCGATGTACCTGATTTTGCACATTTGCGAGCCATGAGCGAGGTGAACAGTGTAGTTTGAACTGTAAGCCCCGCCCCTAACTGTTTCTCCCAGTGAGAAGTGGGGAAGTCCGCCTGGACAGGTATTTTTACAATAACTTTCTTCTCAGTAACATTTTATGTGTCCTCAGGTGCTGGCACACTTCCAGTCCACATTCAGTCCGAGGCGTCCAGCTGCTCTCTACCTTCAGCACAATCGATTTACATGAACTTTATTCCTTCTTTGGTCGCTCCTGCGTTTCAAGTCTCTCCCTCTCAGCTTTGATCCTTACAGGCTGTTTTGCTGCGGTATCCCGACTTTCCCTTCGGTAGACGCCACGTGGTTCAGTTTACAAGTGCTGCCGTGCACACGTAAGGGGAGGGTGCTCCTCGTTAGGAAAACACTGAGTGGCTGATAGGGAACCTATACTTATGTAGAATGAACCACATTGGCATGAAGAGAGCGTTAGAAACCTAAACCATAAAGGTTAAATAAATCAATGAGTGATTTATTTTCATGAAATTACCTTTTTTGAACACACATTATACCGTGTAGAAAGCATTTCTCTTAGAGAGATCAAAATAAAATCAGGTACAGGGCTTTTAAATAAATATCCAACCCCTCTTGGACCCTCTTGTTTTTGTCCCGGTTTGTCTGCAGCTCCGTCCCTCTTGGCACAATGTAAACAGCGAATTTCTTCTTCTACACTTGCATTATCGGCAGAGGAGGCTCTGAAAGCCAAGCCTTCCGTAGTTGCGTGAATGCGCTTATGCATGCTTCGTGCAAGTAAGATGTAGTACTGTTTAGGCTCTAAAAATGTACTAGATGATGTCGTTTGGAGTAAATTCTGGACGCTTCCCACTCAGGATACTTGTATTACATTGGACGAGCAGTATGGAGGAATATTGACAAGTTTTTGTGGACTTTATGGACCTTTTTGGCTCGGACCCCGGTGAACTCCATTAAATGAAAGTTGGGGGGGAAACAAGAAGCCTTCCTGATCTGCGGCTACATTTGAGATATTAAAAAAGTGCTCCAGAGTCTTTCTCACCATGAGGGTAAGTGGAAAATAAAGTTACATCATTCTGTAGGTGAACTATTCCTTTATCTCTATGAAATTACACTCGCTGGCCACTTTACTAGGTCTACCTTGCTTATCCAGGTTGGACACATTTCTTCCTATTGAACTGTCTTAATTTTTGTCAGAAATTCAACAAAGTGTTAAAAACATTCCTTTCAGATTTTGTTCCATATTGACATGAAAACATCGACCAGTTGCTGCAGATTTGTCTGCTGCACATCCATGATGAGAATCTTCTGTTCCACCTCATCATGATCAGTCTTTTCTTCCTAGTTCCACTTTTTAGTGTCTTTCAGTTGATCTGGATCGTTTGCTAACGGCAGAAGAATCCATAACTATCCCTTACAGTGTTTGAATTTACCGCGACGTCTTCTTCCTGTATCAACACTGTCGGGGATGTGGATGCAGCGTCATTTGACGTCACATCCGCAGGGCAGTGCGGGAAATTCAGCCACTGAATCACAGCGCATTTTGCAGCACACAGCCTGTTCAATGCAACGGAGAGAGACGTGGGTGGGCATGTTCTTTTCGGTTTTTAATGCTTCATCCCCCATTAGCATTAAAAACTGAACATGCTTGTTTATTCTTTCACAATTCCTGCCTCTGGTCCCCTTAAAGGGGAAGTTAGTTTTTTTTCAATCTGGACCCATGAAATGCGTTCATTTCCTCACCCAGACAGTTTTGGTGCAACTTGAATTCCTTCAGGAGATATTTAGTTCCATTCCAGATCAGCGTATGTCTGATATAATGGCAGTGATGGGGCAACCGCGCGCAGCCTCTAAATAAGACATTATCTGCCTCAAACTCCTTCATTTCACCAATGTTTTGTTACCAAATATTAGCAGACTGGGTGGGTGGGAGATGGAGCAGAGGTA
>JALJCO010003725.1:0-7500 GCA_023101725.1 Atherinomorus stipes
TTCTCAGGATCTTAAACCTGGACCTGAAAGGGGTCTGGACCGTTCACAGGATCTTAAACCTGGACCTGAACGGGGTCTGGACCATTCTCAGGATCTTAAACCTGGACCTGAACGGGGTCTGGACCGTTCTTAGGATCTTAAACCTGGACCTGAACGGGGTCTGGACCGTTCTGAGGATCTTAAACCTGGACCTGAACAGGGTCTGGACCATTCACAGGATCTTAAACCTGGACCTGAACGGGGTCTGGACCATTCTCAGGATCTTAAACCTGGACCAGAACGGGGTCTAGACCGTTTCTCAGGTTCTTAAACCTGGACCTGAACGAGGTCTGGACCGTTCACAGGATCTTAAACCTGGACCTGAACGGGGGCTGGACTGTTCTGAAGATCTTTAACCTGGACCTGAAAGGGGTCTGGACTGTTCTTAGGATCTTAAACTTGGACCTGAATGATGTCTGGACCGTTCACAGGATCTTAAACCTGGACCTGAACGGGGTCTGGACCGTTCACAGGATCTTAAACCTGGACCTGAACAAGGGCTGGACCATTCACAGGATCTTAAACCTGGACCTGAACGGGGTGTGGACCATTCACAGGATCTTAAACCTGGACCTGAACGGGGTGTGGACCATTCACAGGATCTTAAACCTGGACCTGAACGGGGTTTGGACCGTTCTCAGGATCTTAAACCTGGACCTGAACGGGGTCTGGATCTTCCACAGGATCTTAAACCTGGACCTGAACGGGGTCTGGACCATTCTCAGGATCTTAAACCTGGACCTGAACGGGGTCTGGACCGTTCTTAGGATCTTAAACCTGGACCTGAACGGGGTCTGGACCGTTCTTAGGATCTTAAACCTGGACCTGAACGGGGTCTGGACCGTTCACAGGATCTTAAACCTGGACCTGAACAGGGTCTGGACCGTTCTTAGGATCTTAAACCTGGACCTGAACGGGGTCTGGACCGTTCTGAGGATCTTAAACCTGGACCTGAACAGGGTCTGGACCATTCACAGGATCTTAAACCTGGACCTGAACGGGGTCTGGACCATTCTCAGGATCTTAAACCTGGACCTTTACGGGGTCTGTGGAACGGGGTCTAGACCGTTTCTCAGGTTCTTACACCTGGACCTGAACGAGGTCTGGATCGTCCACAGGATCTTAAACCTGGACCTGAACGGGGGCTGGACTGTTCTCAGGATCTTAAACCTGGACCTGAAAGGGGTCTGGACTGTTCTTAGGATCTTAAACTTGGACCTGAATGATGTCTGGACCGTTCACAGGATCTTAAACCTGGACCTGAACGGGGTCTGGACCGTTCACAGGATCTTAAACCTGGACCTGAACGAGGGCTGGCATAGGATCTTAACCTGGACCTTATTCACAGGATCTTAAACCTGGACCTGAACGGGGGGCTGTTAAGGATCTTAAAACTAAAGGACTGAACCCCTGGGATCTAAACTGGACTGAAGGGGTCTGGACGTTTTAAAATTTAAAGGGGACGGGGCTGGATTCACAGGATCTTAAACCTGGACCTGAACGGGGTCTGGACCGTGACCTGGACCAAGAGTCTGGCCCTCAGGATCTTAAACCTGGACCTGAACGGGGTCTTGACTGTTCACAGGATGGAGGAGGAGGATGATGATGATGATGATGATGATGATCAAATCAAATCAAAGATACTTTATTGATCCCTGAAGGGGAAATTCATGTTTCAGTACAACCCGTCCAAGACATAGACAAAGACATAACAGGACAGGATCACGCAACCTCTGAGTGTTGATAGGCACGACTCATCCCCACACAAACGACCAGAGTCTGGAGTGTTGATAGCACGATCTTATCCCTGGACCTCAAACACCAGAGTCTGGAGTGTTGATAGCATCTGAGGCCTGGACCTCACACAAACACCAGGTCTGAGTGTTGATAGCATGACGTCATCCCCACACAAAACCCAGAGTCTGAGTGTTGATAGCATCTCAACATCTCCACACAAACACCAGTCTGGAGTGTTGATAGCATGACCTCGTCCCCACACAAACACCAGAGTCTGTTGAGTGTTGAGGTCTTAACCTCCACACAAACACCAGTCTGAGTGTTGATAGCATGACTCATCCCCACACAAACACCAGAGTCTGAGTGTTGATAGCACAACATCTCCACACAAACACCAGTCTGAGGGTTGATACTGCATGAGCTGATCATCCCCACACAAACACCAGAGTCTGAGTGTTGATAGCACGACTCATCCCCACACAAACACCAGAGTCTGAGTGTTGATAGCACGACTCATCCCCACACAAACACCAGAGGTCTGAGTGTTGATAGCACGACTCATCCCCACACAAACACCAGAGTCTGAGTGTTGATAGCACGACTCATCCCCACACAAAACTGCCGAGTCTGAGTGTTGATAGCACGACTCATCCCCACACAAATGTCAGAGTCTGAGTGTTGATAGCAGGACTCATCCCCACACAAACGCCAGAGTCTGAGTGTTGATAGCACGACTCATCCCCACACAAACACCAGAGTCTGAGTGTTGATAGCACGACATCTCCACACAAACACCAGAGTCTGAGTGTTGATAGCACGACTCATCCCCACACAAACACCAGAGTCTGAGTGTTGATAGCACGACTCATCCCCACACAAACGCCAGAGTCTGAGTGTTGATAGCACGACTCATCCCCACACAAATGTCAGAGTCTGAGTGTTGATAGCAGGACTCATCCCCACACAAACGCCAGAGTCTGAGTGTTGATAGCACGACTCATCCCCACACAAACACCAGAGTCTGAGTGTTGATAGCACGACATCCCCACACAAACGCCAGTCTGAGTGTTGATAGCACGACTCATCCCCACACCGCCAGAGTCTGAGTGTTGATAGCACGACTCATCCCCACACAAACACCAGAGTATGAGTGTTGATAGCACGACTCATCCCCACACAAACACCAGAGTCTGAGTGTTGATAGCACGACTCATCCCCACACAAACGCCAGAGTCTGAGTGTTGATAGCACGACTCATCCCCACACAAACACCAGAGTCTGAGTGTTGATAGCACGACTCATCCCCACACAAACGCCAGAGTCTGAGTGTTGATAGCACGACTCATCCCCACACAAACACCAGAGTCTGAGTGTTGATAGCACGACTCATCCCCACACAAATGCCAGAGTCTGAGTGTTGATAGCACGACTCATCCCCACACAAACACCAGAGTCTGAGTGTTGATAGCACGACTCATCCCCACACAAACACCAGAGTCTGAGTGTTGATAGCACGACTCATCCCCACACAAATGTCAGAGTCTGAGTGTTGATAGCACGACCCCACTCATCCAGAGTCTGAGTGTTGATAGCACGACTCATCCCCACACAAACACCAGAGTATGAGTGTTGATAGCACGACTCATCCCCACACAAACACCAGAGTCTGAGTGTTGATAGCACGACTCATCCCCACACAAACACCAGAGTCTGAGTGTTGATAGCACGACTCATCCCCACACAAATGCCAGAGTTTGAGTGTTGATAGCACGACTCATCCCCACACAAACACCAGAGTCTGAGTGTTGATAGCACGACTCATCCCCACACAAACACCAGAGTCTGAGTGTTGATAGCACGACTCATCCCCACACAAACACCAGAGTCTGAGTGTTGATAGCACGACTCATCCCCACACAAATGTCAGAGTCTGAGTGTTGATAGCACGACTCATCCCCACACAAATGCCAGAGTCTGAGTGTTGATAGCACGACTCATCCCCACACAAACACCAGAGTCTGAGTGTTGATAGCACGACATCCCCACACAAATGTCAGGCAGCGTGCCAGTAGCTGTCAGGAGCCCTCCAACTTTGCGATAAACCAGGAAAATGCCCACACCAATCAGCAGGAACCCGGCTATCTTAAATCCAAATAGGTAGAGATCTTCAAAGTCCTCGATGGACAGCACCGACTGACACATGATCTTCCATTTGCCCCAGGAGTCGATCACATATCCCGCAGGGTGCCTACCGTCGTGGCAAGGAGCGTCACCCCGTCCTGCTCTCCGGGTGGAAAAGATTTGATCAATTGACCTATGGCTAAACCACGCCCCCAAACGCGATGAGCCAATCACAGTGCGCACAGCTATCCCATACACTCGTACATTTCTGCTTAAAGCCATTGAAATGCATTGAAGTTAGTCCGTTTTTGTTGTTTTTATGTGTTCTTTTTAGTTAAAATGGTAAACGTGTGCATGGGGTACATGCAACTCCGATACTAGGTTCCTGAGTGGCTAGGTGATAGGGCGTATTTTTTCTTGCCTTTTCCAAGTCACATCAAGCCAAAGTTATGCGTGCTGACCACAACATCAACTGAACGTGGATAAAATGAACAAGGATGTCTACATCTGTTCTAAGGTAAGGGAACATCGTACCGAGGCAAACAAGTTGTCACTTTGTTGAAAGAAATACGAAGTTACTCTTCCCCACGTTGTAGTTGGCTAACGCCAGCTAAACATGCTAGTTTTGGTACGTGGACATCGCGCACATAAGACGCTGTGTGTAGTCAGGTGTGGTGTAGTAACGTCGATAACGACACGCCTCTGGCTTCAAGCTGCAGCCAGACTGCGTGCCGGCTTCCGTGGCCCTCCAAGTTTGGATAAACAGTTTTTGCAGATGCTCACTTTTTGGCACAACAACAGCAGGCCCGTGCTAGCAGTTTGTGCAAGATCAAATGAGGTAGCGATCATTCAGAGATTCACAGTCTGATGTACCAGTTTACCGACTTCTGACACATGATCTTCTTTTTGTTGGTTGTATTGTTTTTATGTTTTTTAATTTATCTTACATGATCTCTCTGTCTGCTCACGCGTCTGTTGTCCGTGTTGACAGCTGTCATCTCCCGAGATGTCACATAGCGCCTGTCACCGAATGTTGTTTGTCCGGAGTGAAGGGGGGGCTTAGCCATTTGGTCAATTGCATTGAGAGACCAGTTGACCAAATCCATCGTCGTTGTTGTTGTCGAGATTCAGAAAGTTATGTAGACAGATTCTCAGAGAGTCGACTAGACGGGAGAAGCAGGGAAGATAGGGGAGGGAGCAGAAGAGAAGGGTCCGCCTCCGTCGAAAGCAGAATGGGAATGCCCATGATAGTGTTGATGATGATGAGGAGGATGAGGAGGAGAAGGATGATGATGATGATGATGATGTCCCTGTTTCATTGACTTTCTCCTGTTTTCTTTCTTCCTCATGAATCAGATGAACTAACACGGCCATCTGTCCGTCCGCCTCCTCCTCAGGTTCGACTACCAGGAGCTGCTCCACAACTCCACCTTCTGCCTGGTGCCTCGAGGACGCCGGCTGGGATCCTTCCGCTTCCTGGAGTCCCTGCAGGTAAACACCACACTGAAGCTCCACCCAAACGCGACTGCAGCTACGCCCGAACTCACTGCTTGTGTGAACGCGTCACGTACCAGCAAACGGACACGAACACAGCGGGTGTTTGAACACATCACGTACCAGCAAACGGACACGAACACAGCGGGTGTTTGAACGCGTCACGTACCAGCAAACGAACACGAACACAGCGGGTGTTTGAACGCGTCACGTAGCAGCAAACGGACACGAACACAGCGGGTGTTTGAACACGTCACATACCCAGCAAACGGACACGAACACAGCGGGTGTTTGAACGCGTCACGTACCAGCAAACGGACACGAACACAGCGGGTGTTTGAACACATCACGTACCAGCAAACGGACACGAACACAGCGAGTGTTTGAACGCGTCACGTACCAGCAAACGGACACGAACACAACGGGTGTTTGAACACATCACGTACCAGCAAACGGACACGAACACAGCGGGTGTTTGAACGCGTCACGTACCAGCAAACGGACACGAACACAGCGGGTGTTTGAACGCGTCACATACCCAGCAAACGGACACGAACACAGCGGGTGTTTGAACGCGTCACGTACCAGCAAACGGACACGAACACAACGGGTGTTTGAACACATCACGTACCAGCAAACGGACACGAACACAGCGGGTGTTTGAACGCGTCACGTACCAGCAAACGGACACGAACACAGCGGGTGTTTGAACGCGTCACATACCCAGCAAACGGACACGAACACAGCGGGTGTTTGAACGCGTCACGTACCAGCAAACGGACACGAACACAGCGGGTGTTTGAACGCGTCACATACCCAGCAAACGGACACGAACACAGCGGGTGTTTGAACGCGTCACGTACCAGCAAACGGACACGAACACAGCGGGTGTTTGAACGCGTCACGTACCAGCAAACGGACACGAACACAGCGGGTGTTTGAACACATCACGTACCAGCAAACGGACACGAACACAGCAGGTATTTTGAACGCGTCACGTACCAGCAAATGCAAACAATACAGCGGGTGTGAACACATCACGTACCAGCAAACGGACACGAACACAGCCGGTGTTTGAACGCGTCACGTACCAGCAAACGGACACGAACACAGCGGGTGTTTGAACACATCATGCACCACAACCGGACATGAACACAGCGGGTGTTTGAACGCGTCACGTACGAGCAAACATACATGAACCAGACATGAACACAGCGGGTGTTTGAACGCATCCGGTACCAGCAAACAGACATGAACCAGACATGAACACAGCGGGTGTTTGAACGTATCGCGTACCACCAAACAGACATGAACCAGACATGAACACAGACGGTGTTTGAACGCATCACGTACCACCAAACAGACATGAACCAGACATGAACACAGCCGGTGTTTGAAAGCATCACGTACCAGCAAAGGGACATGAACCAGACATGAACACAGTGGGTGTTTGAATGCATCACGTACCAGCAAACGGACATGAACCAGACATGAACACAGCCGGTGTTTGAACGCATCACGTACTAGCAAATGGACATAACCCAGACATGAACACAGTGGGTGTTTGAACGCATCACGTACCAGCAAAGGGACATGAACTAGACATGAACACAGTGGATGTTTGAACACATCATGGAGGATTCAGGAAAGGAAAGAAAGGAAACATTTCTGGAGGAGGAGAGGAAAAGAGAGAGAGGAAGGGACAGAACAAATATCAGGATAAAACCGTATTTCACCGGCTGGAGGGAATCACAGTGCAGGTACCATGAAGATGACGAAGTTTAGCTGTCGATCAGGGGTCACATACAAAACTTATTAACGTTCTGTTGTGGGTCTTTAAACTGTAAATACTTATGAGCCGCATTAGCTGCATTAGCTTAAATAGCTACATTAGCTGCATTACCTACATTAGCTGTATTAGCCGCATTGATATTATGTTAATGTTAATGTCATATTAAAGTTCTGGAATTTGCTGCTAGATGGCTGCAGTTTGTAAAAGCTCTCTCTTAGTTATGGTGTTTTTTTCAAATATAGCTGTCTTTTTTATTGACGTTACTTGTCAGATTAGGTTTTTCTGGGAGGATTTTTTATGCTGGTTTGAAGGGTGTG
>JALJCO010003725.1:12500-25429 GCA_023101725.1 Atherinomorus stipes
AGGCAGGAACCTGGTCTAAATGAGGGACAGCTGTAGCAACCAGGCAGGAACCTGGTCTAAACGAGGAACAGGTGTAGCAACCAGGCAGGAACCTGGTCTAAATGAGGAACAGGTGTAGCAACCAGGCGGGAGTGTGTAAGAGGAACCTGTGAGCAACCAGGCAGGAACCTGGTCTAAATGAGGGACAGCTGTAGCCACCAGGCAGGAACCTGGTCTAAATGAGGGACAGGTGTAGCAAACAGGCAGGAACCTGGTCTAAACGAGGAACAGGTGTAGCAACCAGGCAGGAACCTGGTCTAAACGAGGAACAGGTGAAGCAACCAGGCGGGAACCTGGTCTAAATGAGGAACAGGTGTAGCAACCAGGCAGGAACCTGGTCTAAATGAGGAACAGGTGTAGCAACCAGGCAGGAACCTGGTCTTAATGAGGAACAGGTGCAGCAACCAGGCGGGAACCTGGTCTAAATGAGGGACAGCTGTAGCAACCAGGCAGGAACCTGGTCTAAACGAGGAACAGGTGCAGCAACCAGGCAGGAACCTGGTTTAAATGTGGAACAGGTGTAGCAACCAGGCAGGAACCTGGTCTAAACGAGGGACAGCTGTAGCAACCAGGCAGGAACCTGGTCTAAACGAGGGACAGGTGAAGCAACCAGCCAGTAACCTGGTCTAAATGAGGGACAGCTGTAGCAATCAGGCAGGAACCTGGTCTGATTGAGGGACAGGTGGTAGCAACCAGACAGGAACCTGGTCTAAATGTGGAACAGGTGACTGGCTAAATGAACCAGGCAGGAACCTGGTCTTAACGAGGAACAGGTGTAGCAACCAGTCGGGAACCTGGTCTTAATGTGGAACAGGTGTAGCAACCAGGCAGGAACCTGGTCTAAACGAGGAACAGGTGTACGTCAACCAGGCGGGAACCTGGTCTTAATGTGGAACAGGTGTAGCAACCAGGCAGGAACCTGGTCTAAACGAGGAACAGGTGTAGCAACCAGGCAGGAACCTTGTTTAAATGTGGAACAGGTGTAGCAACCAGGCAGGAACTTGGTCTAAACGAGGGACAGTTGTAGCAACCAGGCAGGAACCTGGTCTAAACTTGGAACAGGTGTATCAACCAGGCAGGAACCTGGTCTAAATGAGGAACAGGTGTAGCAACCAGGGGGAACGTGTAAAGAGGAGCAGGTGTAGCAACAGGAGGAACCTGGTTAAAGAGGGACAGCTGTAGCAACAGGAGGAACCGGTAAACGAGGGAAGGTGAAGCACCAGCCAGAACTGGTCTAAATGAGGGACAGCTGTAGCAATAGGAGGAATTGGTTTAACGAGGAAAGGTAAGCAACAGGGGGAAGGTTAAATGAGGAAAGGTGTAGAAGCAGGCAGGAACGGTTAAATGAGGGAAGGTGTAGAAACAGGAGGAACCTGGTCTACGAGGAAAGGTGTAGCAAAAGGAGGAACGGTTGCGAGGAAAGTTGAGCAATAGGGGGAACGGTCAATGAGGAAAGGTGTAGCAAGAGGAGGAACGGTTAAATATGAAGGGCAAGGGGAAGTTAATAGAGGAGAAAGGAGAACTTAAAGTGTGGAGGAGGAACGGTTCGAGCGGGAGAATAGGGGGAAGGTTAAATGAGGATTAGGTGTATCAACCAGGAGGAACCTGGTCTAAATGGGACAGGTGTAGCAAACAGGCAGGAACCTGTTAGCGAGGAAGGTGTGCAACCAGGCAGGAACCAGTCTAACGAGGGACAGCTAAGCACCAGGCGGGAACCTGGTCTAAACAAGGAACAGGTGTAGCAACCAGGCAGGAACCTGGTTAAACGAGGGACAGCTGTAGCCACCAGGCAGGAACCTTGTTTACTTGGAAAGGTGTAGCAAACAGGCAGGAACCTGGTCTAAACGAGGGACAGTTGTAGCAACCAGGCAGGAACCTGGTCTAAACTTGGAACAGGTGTAGCAACCAGGCAGGAACCTGGTCTAAATAAGGAAAGGTGTAGCAAACAGGCAGGAACCTGGTCTAAATGAGGGAAGCTGTGCAACCAGGAGGAACTGGTAAAAGAAAACAGCTAAGCACCAGGGGGAACTGGTATAAATATGGAAAGGTGTAGCAACCAGGAGGAACTGGTTAAATGAGGAAAGGTGAAGCCACCAGGGGGAACCTGGGCTAAAAGAAAAAGATGTGCAACCAGGCAGGAACCTGGTTAAGTGGGCAGGTGAAGCAACCAGGATGGAACTGGTCTTAATGAGGAGGTGAGCAACCAGGGGGAACCTGGTCTAAATGGGGAGCTGTAGCAACCAGGAGGAACTGTTAAGAAGGTGTGCAACCGGGCAGGAACCTGGTCTAAACAAGGAAAGGTGTAGCAACCAGGGGGAACTGTTCTAACGAGGTACAGGTGCAGAAACCAGACAAGAACCTGGTTACAGGGAAAGGTGTGCAACCGGCGGGAACCTGGTCTGAATGAGGAACAGGTGAGAAACCAGACGATACCTGTTCTATCGAGGAACAGGTGAGAAACAGAGAGACCTGGTCTGAATGAGGAAGGTGAGACAGGAGAACTCTAACGAGGAACAAGTGCAGCAACCAGTCTGAAAACTGGTCTAAACGAGTAACAGGTGAAGCAACCAGGTAGGAACCTGGTCTAAGCGAGGGACAGGTGCAGCAACCAGGCGGGAGCCTTGTCTAAACGAGGAACAGGTGTAGCAACCAGGCGGGAACCTGGTCCAAAAGAGGAACAGGTGTAGCAACCAGGCAGGAACCTGGTCTAAACGAGGAAAACATGCAGAAACCAGGCGGAAACCTGGTCTTAAGCGAGGAACAGGTGTAGCAACTAGACAGGAACCTGGTCTTAACGAGGAACAGGTGAAGCAACCAGGCGGGAACCTGGTCTAAATGTGGAACAGCTGTAGCAACCAGGCGGGAACCTGGTCTAAACGTGGAACAGGTGTAGCAACCAGGCGGGAACCTGTTCTTAATGTGGAACAGGTGTAGTAACCACACAAGAACTTGGTCTAAATGAGGAACAGGTGTAGCAACAATATAAGAACCATGTCTAAATGAGGAACAGGTGCAGCAACCAGGCGGGAACCTGGTCTAAATGAGGGACAGCTGTAGCAACCAGGCAGGAACCTGGTCTAAATGAGGGACAGCTGTAGCAACCAGTTAGGAACCTGGTCTAGATGAGGGACAGGTGTAGCAACCAGCCAGGAACCTGGTTTAAATGTGGAACAGGTGTAGCAACCAGGCAGGAATCTCGTCTAAACGAGGAACAGGTGCAGCAACCAGGCGGGAACCTGGTCTAAATGTGAAACAGGTGTAGCAACCAGGCGGTAACCTGGTCTAAATGAGGAACAGGTGCAGAAACCAGACGAGAACCTGGTCTAAACGAGTAACAGGTGCAGCAACCAGGCAGGAACCTGGTCTAAATGACGAACAGGTGTAGCAACCAGGCAGGAACCCGGTTTAAATGTGGAACAGCTGTAGCAACCAGGCAGGAACCTGGTCTAAACGAGGAACAGGTGTAGCAACCAGGCGGGAACCTGGTCTAAATGAGGAACAGGTGCAGAAACCAGACGAGAACCTGGTCTAAACGAGGAACAGGTGCAGCAACCAGGCAGGAACCTGGTCTAAATGAGGAACAAGTGCAGCAACCAGGCAGGAACCCGGTTTAAATGTGGAACAGCTGTAGCAACCAGGCAGGAACCTGGTCTAAACGAGGAACAGGTGTAGCAACCAGGCGGGAACCTGGTCTAAATGAGGAACAGGTGCAGAAACCAGGCGGTAACCTGGTCTAAAATGAGGAACAGGTGTAGAAACCAGGCGAGAACCTGGTCTAAACGAGTAACAGGTGCAGCAACCAGGCAGGAACCTGGTCTAAATGACGAACAGGTGTAGCAACCAGGCAGGAACCGGTTTAAATGTGGAACAGCTGTAGCAACCAGGCAGGAACCTGGTCTAAACGAGGAACAGGTGTAGCAACCAGGTGGGAACCTGGTCTAAATGTGGAACAGGTGTAGCAACCAGGCAGGAAACTGGGCTAAACGAGGAACAGGTCAAGCAACCAGGCAGGAACCTGGTCTAAATGATGAACAGGTGGAAGAAAACGGAGAAGCTCTGGATTTACCGTCCATCTACGCCCCCCCCTCACCTATGAACATGAGCTGTGGGTCATGACCCAAAGAACCAGATCGCGGGTACAAGCGGCTGAAATGAGTTTCCTCCGCAGGGGGGCCGGGCTCTCCCTTAGAGATGGGGGGAGGAGCTCGGTCATCCGGGAGGGGCTCAAAGTAGAGCCGCTGCTCCTCCGTATAGAGAGGAGCCAGATGAGGAGGCTCGGGCATCTGGTCAGGATGCCTCCTGGATGCCTCCCTGGTGATCCAGGCACGTCCCACCGGGACCAGACCCCGGGGGAGACCCAGGACACACTGGAGGGGCTACGTCTCCCGGCTGTCCTGGGAGCACCTCGGGATCCCCCCGGATGAGCTGGCGGCTGTGGCCGGGTGAGGGCAGTCTGGGCTTCCCTGCTTAGGCAGCTGCCCCCGCCACCCGATCCCGGATAAGCGGAAGAAGACGGTACAGTATGGTAAAACCGCGCGTACGCACAGATTCAAGCAATTCCCCGTTTAAAAATCACACTCTTCCTGAAAGTTTGCAGAGGTCATTTAGGCCCCCTACACACCCACTTTCTACCATAAATGGTCAATGCAGAGCATCTTATGGATGTTTCTGCATTTTAACAACAGTGGTGACCAAAATGATGACAAAACGTAATTTTGTGGAGACTGAAGTGGACGTGCTTGTTGGTGGTGGAACCTCACAAAAACATGTCATGTGGGCGTCACAGGACTCACAACTAAACTGCTGATGGGAGCAGGTTGTTGTGATGATGTAGCAGATGTCTTTTCCAGAAGTTGCTGTGGAAGGAAAGCCGTTTCAGCGTACCGTGGCTCAGAGTTAGCGTGAGAGACGCACATTCTCCCGTCAAGCTTTTTATAAATCACAACTTCCGTGTGGAAACGGGCGGACGCCAGTTTTAGGCCCCTTTTTGTGCAGCAACGTTTATAAATGAGACCCCAGATCCTGATGACAGCTCATACGGGCGTGTGTGTGTGTGTTTCCAGGCGGCGTGCATCCCTGTGCTGCTTAGTAACGGGTGGGAGCTCCCGTTCTCCGATGTCATCCAGTGGAACCAGGCGGTCATCGAGGGAGATGAGAGGCTTTTGCTGCAGGTACCTGCACATGCATGTTGTGGGGGAGGGGCTGGTGATGATGATGCTGATGTCTGAAAATCTAAAATAGGAAATGAACCGATTATGAAAGTTCCTCAGTCTCAGAAAATCTTGAAATCATTCAGGATTTGTCAAAATGTTCTCATTCACCACGTTCTCATCACATTACATCACGTTCTCATCATGTTTTCACCATGTTCTCTACTTGTGCTGCTCCTACTGTCATTTAGCTGAGGCCTTTTTCCAAAGCAACTTACATCTGAGAGAACAACACAAGTAAGGTGCTGCCATGCAGTGCTAGAGGATTGATTGATTCCTTCAAACCCTATGAGTCCCCTCATTCAACAAAACCAGGTCTTGCATTCACCGTTATAACATGATCTTGGCATAACTGCATTCAGCTTTCTCAGTGCTGAGTCATGCTAAGAGCAGGACAAATCTGCTGACTCACTCTGATGGGCAGAGAAGTTAAAGTACCATTCTGTTTTTAGAAATTCTTTCTGGAGACAAAATAATTGAATTTATTCAATCTAACTGAAGTGATGAATCTGCTCCGTCACTGCTACTCCATCTGCTCCAGGAGGCCTGAACAAGGAGAACCCAGGTTACCTAACTTCACCACAACTCACATTTTAATGTTGAACCTCTAAATTGGTTCTGGCAATCCATCACTTAACCATGGTTAATGAAGGTGGAGTTACCTGAAGGAAAGAGCCATGTCAGCACTGACGCTGGTGTTTTCTTCTGCCATCATGTCAGGTTTTAATAGAAATGTTAGACATCAGCTGAGTCATCGATCCGGGTTCTAAACCTTACCCTGGTTTTGGTTCCAGGTTCCATCCACTGTCAGAGCTGTGGGAAACGAGCGGGTTCTGGCTCTCAGACAGAGGACCCAGATGTTGTGGGACGCCTACTTCTCTTCGGTGGACAAGATTGTCCTCACAACCCTGGAGGTGAGTTCTCCTGGATTCCCTGCACTATCCCCGGAGCCACATAGTGCAGAAGAAGGATGGAGGGAGGGTGATGAACAACTAGGAAAGGACAATAGAAAGATAAAGGAAGGAGGGATGGATGAAGGAAAGATGGAGGAAGGATCAGGGTTGGGGTCAGAGAGCAGGAAATACGAATCAAGTTTAAACTGGAACCGTCCATAGGTCTAGAGGAAATCTGTTAGGTAGGAATGTTAACACCCGCCGGTGTTAAAAAGGTGACACAGTGTCAAACAGGTGACGTTGTGTTAAACAGGTGACGTTGTGTTAAACAGGCGACGTTGTGTCAAACAGGTGATGCAGTGTCAAACAGGTGACGTGGTGTCAAACAGGTGATGCAGTGTCAAACAGGTGACGTGGTGTCAAACAGGTGATGCGGTGTCAAACAGGTGATGTGGTGCTTAACGGGTGACGTGTTGTCAAACAGGTGATGCGGTGTCAAACAGGTGACGTGGTGTCAAACAGGTGATGCGGTGTCAAACAGGTGATGTGGTGCTTAACAGGTGACGTGTTGTCAAACGGGTGATGTTTTGTTAAACAGGTGATGTTTTGTCAAACAGGTGACGTGGTGTCAAACAGGTGACGTGGTGTCAAACAGGTGATGCGGTGTCAAACAGGTGATGCGGTGTCAAACAGGTGACGTGGTGTCAAACAGGTGACGTGGTGTCAAACAGGTGACGTGGTGTCAAACAGGTGATGCGGTGTCAAACAGGTGACGTGTTGTCAAACAGGTGACGTGGTGTCAAACAGGTGATGTGGTGTCAAACAGGTGACGTGTTTAACAGGTAACGTTGTGTCAAACAGGTGATGTTGTGTTAAACAGGTGACGTGTTTAACAGGTGACGTGGTGTCAAACAGGTGACGCAGTTATAAACAGGTGACACGTTAAACAGGTTACATCCAATCCACTTTATTTATAAAGCACATTTCAGTCAGAACATGTCTCGAAAGTGCTGCACATAAAAATACCCAGCAATAAACTGAAATAAAAATCAAATAAGATAAGAAAACTGTTGCTCCGTATCCTACACCAGCTGTCATTTAAAACAGTAAAAATATGTGGTGATAAACATCAGCAGACGTCTCCTGCTGTCTCATCCTCAGACGTCTCAAGCTGTCTTTTCCTCAATGTCTCCCGCTGTCTTCTCCTCAGACGTCTCGTGCTGTCTCGTCCATCTCGTGCTGTCTTGTCCTCAGACGTCTCATGCTCTCGTCCTGTCCCGTCAGACGTCACGTCCTGTCTCGTCCTCAGACGTCTCGTGCCGTCTCATCCTCAGATGTCTCGTGCTTTCTCGTCCGTCTCGTGCTGTCTTGTCCTCAAAAGTCTCGTGCTGTCTCGTCCTCAGACGTTTCTTGCTGTCTCATACTCAGACGTCTCGTCCTGTCCCGTCCACAGACATCTCACGCTGTCTCGTCGTCAGATGTCTCGTCCTGTCTTGTCTCGTCCTGTCCCGTCAGACGTCTCGTCCTGTCTCGTCCTCAGACATCTCACGCTGTCTCGTCCTCAGATGTCACGTGCTGTCTCGTCCTCAAAAGTCTCGCGCTGTCTCGTCCTCAGACGTTTCTTGCTGTCTCATACTCAGACGTCTCGTCCTGTCCCGTCCTCAGACATCTCACGCTGTCTCGTCCTCAGATGTCTCGTCCTGTCTTGTCTCGTCCTGTCCCGTCAGACGTCTCGTCCTGTCTCGTCCTCAGACGTCACGTGCTGTCTCGTCCTCAGACGTCTCGTCCTGTCTCGTCCTCATGCTGTCTTCTCCTCAGATGTTTTGTGCTGTCTCATCCTCAGATGTCTCGTGCTTTCTCGTCCGTCTCGTGCTGTCTCGTCCTCAAAAGTCTCGCACTGTCTCGTCCTCAGACGTTTCTTCCTGTCTCATACTCAGACGTCTGATGACGGGACAGGACGAGACATCTCACGCTGTCTCGTCCTCAGATGTCACGAGCTGTCTCGTCTTCAAATGTCTTGTCCTCAGACGTCACGTGCTGTCTCGTCCTCAGACGTCTCGTGCTGTCTCGTCCTCATGCTGTCTTCTCCTCAGACGTCTTGTGCCGTCTCATCCTCAGATGTCTCGTGCTGTCTCGTCCTCAAAAGTCTCGCGCTGTCTCATCCTCAGACGTTTCCCGCTATCTCCTCAGACATCTCGTGCTGTCTCGTCCGTTTGTGCTGTCTTGTCCTCAGACGTCTCATGCTGTCTCATCCTCAGAAGTCTTGCGCTGTCTAGTCCTCAGATGTCTCATGCTGTCTCGTCCTCAGATCATCAAGGACCGGGTCTTCTCCCACATCTCCAGGAACCGGTTTATGTGGAACTCCCTTCCAGGAGGCCTGCTGGTCCTCCCCGAGTACTCCACCCACCTGGCCCACTTCCCCTTCTATTACCTGGGATTAGGTAAGCGCACCTCCCCCCCATCACAGCTCAGCAGAGCGAAGGATGGTTGTTGCCGTTTCCGTCATCGGGTTGGTTCTGTAGGTCCAGAGTTAGTGATGCTGCAGTGATGGCAGAAACACTGAAGAGATTCAAGATGCAAACACAGAGCTGCTATGTAGTCATGTCTGCACAAAAACTAAATAAAGTCAAGAAAAAAACAGATAGAATACAAAAAAACCTTTTAAAGGATTGACAACAATAAATCGGTTGAAATAGAGAACACATAATTGATAAATCACTGAAAATAAATCAATAAAATGAAATTAAATATAAAAACTACTTGACTGAGTTGTGACCTGTCCAAGATGGCGGCCACCTTTCCCTGTGGTGTCTCCTCTTAAAATCAGCCGACCTGATGGACAGCACCTGCTGACCACCGGCTGCACCTGCACACATTCTCACATTCACCTGGAATCGTCAGAACTAAACTCAGAGAAAACAATATTTCTGGCCTGCTTTTAATCTGGTCCTTCCCATATCTTAAGGTGTCAGTCCGGGTCAGGACTTCACCGCCATCATCAACGCCGTCTCCCCATTGGTCTCCCAGTCACAGCCAATCATGAAGCTGCTCCAGGTGGTCTCCAAATCCAAGTACTGCTCGCAGGTAAAAGGACCAATAACAAGGAACCTGTAGACTGTTATACACCTGTAGACTGTTACTTACCTCTAGGCTGTTACACCGGTGTAGACTGTTACTCACCTGTAGGCTGTTACACCCGTGTAGACTGTTTCACATCTGTAGACAGTTACACACCTTTAGACTGTTACACACCTGTAGACTGTTACTCACCTGTAGACTGTTACACACCTGTAGACTGTTACACAGACAGTTACACACCTTTAGACTGTTACACACCTGTAGACTGTTACACACCTGTAGACAGTTACTCACCTGTAGACTGTTACACACCTGTAGACAGTTACACACCTTTAGACTGTTACACGCCTGTAGACTGTTACTTACCTGTAGACTGTTACACATCTGTAGACAGTTACACACCTTTAGACTGTTACACACCTGTAGACTGTTACACACCTGTAGACTGTTATACACTTGTAGACTGTTACACATCTATAGACTGTTACACACCTGTAGACTGTTACTTACCTGTAGACTGTTACACACCTTTAGACTGTTACACACCTGTAGACAGTTACTCACCTGTAGACTGTTACACACCTGTAGACTGTTACACATCTGTAGACAGTTACACACCTTTAGACTGTTATACACCTGTAGACTGTTACACACCTGTAGACTGTTACTTACCTCTAGGCTGTTACACACCTGTAGACAGTTACACACCTTTAGACTGTTACTCACCTGTAGACTGTTACACACCTGTAGGCTGTTACACACCTGTAGGCTGTTACACCCGTGTAGACTGTTACTCAACTGTAGACTGTTACACTGGTGTAGACTGTTTCTCGCCTGTAGACAGATACACACCTGTAGACTGTTACACACCTGTAGACAGTTACACACCTGTAGACTGTTACGCACTTGTAGACAGTTACACACCTGTAGACAGTTTCTCATCTGCAGACTGTTACATACCTCTAGGCTGTTACACACCTGTAGACAGTTACACACCTTTAGACTGTTACACACCTGTAGACAGTTACACACCTGTAGACAGTTACACACCTGTAGACTGTTACACACCTGTAGACAGTTACACACCTTTAGACTGTTACACACCTGTAGACAGTTACACACCTGTAGACTGTTACACACCTGTGAGACTGTTACACACCTTTAGACTGTTACACACCTGTAGACAGTTACACACCTGTAGACATTTACACACCTGTAGACTGTTACACACCTGTAGACTGTTACACACCTGTAGACTGTTACTTACCTCTAGACTGTTACATACCTGTAGACAGTTACACACCTTTAGACTGTTACACACCTGTAGACAGTTACTTACCTGTAGACTGTTACACACCTGTAGACTGTTACACACCTGTAGGCTGTTACACCCGTGTAGACTGTTACTCACCTGTAGACTGTTACAAGGGTGTAGACTGTTTCTCGCCTGTAGACAGATACACACCTGTAGACTGTTACACACCTGTAGACAGTAACACACCTGTAGACTGTTACACACCTGTAGACAGTTTCTCATCTGTAGACTCTTACTCACCTGTAGACTGTTACTCACCTGTAGACTGTTACACACCTGTAGACGGTAACACACCTGTAGACTGTTACACACCTGTAGACTGTTACACACCTGTAGACCGATACACACCTGTAGACTGTTACTCACCTGTAGACTGTTACACACCTGTAGACTGTTACACACCTGTAGACTGTTACACACCTGTAGACAGTTACACACCTGTAGACTGTTACACACCTGTAGACTATTACACACCTGTAGACAGTTACACACCTTTAGACTGTTACACACCTGAAGACAGTTACTCACCTGTAGACAGTTACACACCTGTAGACTGTTACACATCTGTAGACAGTTACACACCTTTAGACTGTTATACACTTGTAGACTGTTACACATCTATAGACTGTTACACGTCTGTAGACAGTTACACACCTTTAGACTGTTACACACCTGTAGACTGTTACACACCTGTAGACTGTTACACACCTTTAGACTGTTACACACCTGTAGACTGTTACTCACCTGTAGACTGTTACACACTTTTAGACTGTTACACATCTGTAGACAGTTACTCACCTTTAGACTGTTACACACCTGTAGACTGTTACACATCTGTAGACAGTTACACACCCTTTCGACTGTTACACACCTGTAGACTGTTACTTACCTGTAGACTGTTACTTACCTCTAGGCTGTTACACATCTGTAGACAGTTACACACCTGTAGACAGTTACACACCTTTAGACTGTTACACACCTGTAGACTGTTACACATCTGTAGACAGTTACACACATCTGTAGACTGTTACACATCTGTAGACTGTTCCTCACCTGTAGACTGTTACACACTTGTAGACAGTTACACACCTGCCTTAGACTGTTACACACCTGTAGACTGTTACACATCTGTAGACTGTTACACACTTGTAGACTGTTAAAGTTAGATGTGAACTAGTGGATCTTCATTCACTCAAACTCTACTCCGTTTCTAGATCATCATTCTGTGGAACAGCGAGAAGCCGCCCCCAGTCGGAGCAAATGGCCCCCCATGCCTGTCCCGCTCACCGTGACGGATGGCAGGCGGAAGGTGATCACGTTTCACTCTTACCCCGCCCACAGTCCTACATCAGAACCAGAACTTACATCTGTGTCTCTCTCAGACGACCAGCCGGTTCCTGCCACATGTTGCCATAGAAACTGAGGCAGTGCTGAGTCTGGACGAGGATACAGTCCTGCTGACCAGCGAGGTGCGTGAGGTACCAGCATTTAAGGAAAACACACAGACAGTGTTTGTGGAAACCTACCTGTGTTTTCAGGTTAACTTTGCCTTCCTGGTATGGAGGAGCTTCCCCGACCGTGATCGTTGGGTACCCCCCGTAGCCACTTCTGGGACCCCCTGAAGCACACCTGGGGCTACACCTCCAAATGGAGCCAATGATTACTCCACTCGTGTGTTGACAGGAGCTGCCTTCTACCACAGGTAAGTACACCTGAGAAGGCAACAGCTGTGTTGAGAACAGAGCATGCATATATGGAGATAGTAGTAGTAGTTGCAGTAGTAGTAGTTGAAGTAGTAGTAGTAGTGGTAGTGTGAATGAATCTGGACAGGGTTTGGGTTAAAGAATGAATCTGGACAGGGTTTGGGTTAAAGAATGAATCTGGGCAGGGTTTGAGTTAAAGAATGAATCTGGACAGGGTTTGGGTTAAAGAATGAATCTGGACAGGGTTTGAGTTAAAGAATGAATCGGGGAGGGTTTGGGTTGGGAAGTGGACAGGGAGGAAATGGTGGGGATTTGAGTTAAAGAATGAATCTGGACAGGGTTTGGGTTAAAGAATTGAATCTGGACAGGGTTTGGGTTAAAGAATGAATCTGGACAGGGTTTGGGAGTTAAAGAATGAATCTGGACAGGGTTTGAGTTAAAGAATGAATCTGGACAGGGTTTGGGTTAAAGAATGAATCTGGACAGGGTTTGGAGTCAAAGAGTGAAAAGGAATCTGGACAGGGTTTGGGTTAAAGAATGAATCTGGACAGGGTTTGGGTTAAAGAATGAATCTGGACAGGGTTTGGGTTAAAGAATGAATCTGGACAAGGTGGTTGAGTTAAAGAATGAATCTGGACAGGGTTTGGGATTACAGAATGAATCTGGACAAGGTTAAAGTATTTGGGTTAAA
>JALJCO010003726.1:0-102500 GCA_023101725.1 Atherinomorus stipes
CGGTTCGTTCTACAGAAGTTTCTGTTTCCAGTCAGCCAATCACAGCGTTTCTAACGAGAAGCGCCCTCCTCTCTCACGTGCACGGCAGCACTTGTAAACAGAACCGCATGGCGTCTGCTGAAGGGAAAGTGGTGGAGAACAGCAGCAAAACAGCCTGTAAGCAGCAAAACAGCCTGTAAGCAGCAAACTGAGAAGGAGAGAGATGAAACGCAGGAGAGACCAAAGAAGGAATAAAGTTCGTGTTCTCGGTGGATTGTATGAAGGTAGAGAGCAGCTGGACGCCTCGGACTGAATGTGGACTGGACGTCCGCCTGGACACGGATTTTTTTCAATAACTTTCTCTCTCAGTAACATTTACGTCCCCCGTCCTCCTCTGATGGTCTACCGATATAACAGTGATATTTACACGTATATAACAGTGATATTTACACGTATATAACAGTGATATTTACACCGTATATAACAGTGATATTTACACCGTTTATAACAGTGATATTTACACCGTTTATAATAGTGATATTTACACCGTATATAACAGTGATATTTCCGTTTATAACAGTGATATTTACACGTATATAACAGTGATATTTACACCGTATATAGTTATGATATTTACACCGTATATAACAGTGATATTTACACCGTTTATAACAGTGATATTTACACCGTTTATAATAGTGATATTTACACCGTATATGATAGTGATATTTACACCGTTTATAACAGTGATATTTACACCGTTTATAACAGTGATATTTACACCGCATATAGCTGTGATATTTACACCGCATATAACAGTGATATTTACACCGTATATTGCAGTGATATTTACACCGTTTATAACAGTGATATTTACACCGTATATTTGATGAGTGACATTTACACCGTTTATAACAGTGATATTTACATCGTTTATAACAGTGATATTTACACCGTATATAGCAGTGATATTTACACCGTTTATAGCAGTGATATTTACACCGTATATAGCAGTGATATTTACACCGCATATAACAGTGATATTTACACCGTTTATAACAGTGATATTTACACCGTTTATAACAGTGATATTTACACCGTATATAGCAGTGATATTTACACCGTATATAGCAGTGATATTTACACCGTATAAAACAGTGATATTTACACCGTATATAGCAGTGATATTTACACCGTATAAAATAGTGATATTTACACCGTATATAGCAGTGATATTTACACCGTATATAACAAAGTGATATTTACATCGTATATAGCAGTGATATTTACACCGTATAAAATAGTGATATTTACACGTATATAACAGTGATATTTACACCGTATATAACAGTGATATTTACACCGTATATAACAGTGATATTTACACCGTATATAATAGTGATATTTACACCGTATATAACAGTGATATTTACACCGTATATAACAGTGATATTTACACCGTTTATAACAGTGATATTTACACCGTATATAAAAGTGATATTTACACCGTATATAGCAGTGATATTTACACCGTATATAAAAGTGATATTTACACCGTATATAACGGTGATATTTACACCGTATATAACGGTGATATTTACACCGTATATAACGGTGATATTTACACCGTATATAACAGTGATATTACACCGTATATAGCAGTGATATTTACACCGTATATAAATAGTGATATTTACACCGTATATAATAGTGATATTTACACCGTATATAACAGTGATATTTACACCGTATATAACAGTGATATATACACCGTATATAGCAGTGATATTTACACCGTATATAGGAGTGATATTTATACCGTATAAAATAGTGATATTTACACCGTATATAATAGTGATATTTACACCGTATATAACAGTGATATTTACACCGTATATAATAGTGATATTTACACCGTATATAAGTGATATTTACACCGTATATAACAGTGATATTTACACCGTATATAAGTGATATTTACACCGTATATAACAGTGATATTTACACCGTATATAACAGTGATATATACACCGTATATAGCAGTGATATTTACACCGTATATAGCAGTGATATTTACACCGTATATAACAGTGATATTTACACCGTATATAACAGTGATATTTACACCGTATATAGCAGTGATATTTACACCGTGTATATAGCAGTGATATTTACACCGTATATAACAGTGATATTTACACCGTATATAAGTGATATTTACACCGTATATAACAGTGATATTTACACCGTATATAACAGTGATATTTACACCGTATATAGCAGTGATATTTACACCGTATATAGCAGTGATATTTACACCGTATATAGCAGTGATATTTACACCGTATATAGCAGTGATATTTACACCGTATATAGCAGTGATATTTACACCGTATATAACAGTGATATTTACACCGTATATAGCAGTGATATTTACACCGTGTATATAGCAGTGATATTTACACCGTATATAACAGTGATATTTACACCGTATATAAGTGATATTTACACCGTATATAGCAGTGATATTTACACCGTATATAGCAGTGATATTTACACCGTATATAGCAGTGATATTTACACCGTATATAGCAGTGATATTTACACCGTATATAGCAGTGATATTTACACCGTGTATATAGCAGTGATATTTACACCGTATATAGCAGTGATATTTACACCGTATATAGCAGTGATATTTACACGGTATATAGCAGTGATATTTACACCGTATATAACAGTGATATTTACACCGTATATAACAGTGATATTTACACCGTATATAACAGTGATATTTACACCGTATATAGCAGTGATATTTACACCGTATATAGCAGTGATATTTACACCGTATATAGCAGTGATATTTACACCGTGTATATAGCAGTGATATTTACACCGTATATAGCAGTGATATTTACACCGTGTATATAGCAGTGATATTTACACCGTATATAGCAGTGATATTTACACCGTATATAGCAGTGATATTTACACCGTATATAACAGTGATATTTACACGTATATAATAGTGATATTTACACCGTATATAACAGTGATATTTACACCGTATATAATACTGATATTTACACCGTATATAACAGTGATATTTACACCGTATATAGTAGTGATATTTACACCGTATATAACAGTGATATTTACACCGTATATAATAGTGATATTTACACCGTATATAACAGTGATTTTTACACCGTATATAATAGTGATATTTACACGGTATATAGCAGTGATATTTACACCGTATATAACAGTGATATTTACACCGTATATAATAGTGATATTTACACCGTATATAACAGTGATTTTTACACCGTATATAACAGTGATATTTACACCGTATATAATACCATATTTACACCGTATATAACAGTGATATTTACACCGTATATAGCAGTGATATTTACACCGTATATAACAGTGATAATTACACCGTATATAATAGTGATATTTACACCGTATATAACAGTGATAATTACACCGTATATAATAGTGATATTTACACCGTATATAACAGTGATTTTTACACCGTATATAACAGTGATTTTTACACCGTATATAATAGTGATATTTACAACGTAACAGCACGAAGCTTTACATCACTGCTTCTGAAGTGGCCGGTTAGAAACTTTATCAGGCTGTCATGATGTAACGTCGCCTATGACATCATAACTCGTCATAACTGTGCATCTGTGTACATAACTGTAGTTACGGTAAACTACCGGTTATGGTAAAAATGTCATTTAGCTGATCCGCAGCCGTTTACTGCAACCAGAACAGGAATTTCACTGGAAGATGCAAGTTTTCTCTGGAGAGTTTTTTAGTGCACGAAAATGAAACGTGCACGTTATTTCGTGCATGTTGAGTGGGAGGAGAGAAAAAAGAGTAGGAGCGTTTCTCACTGGGAGAAAAAGTTAGGGGCGGGGCTTGCAGTTCAAACTGCACTCTTCACCTCACTCACGGTTCGAAAATAAGCCCATTTTCTGATTATTATTATTTTAACTGGCCCATATGTGATTGGAATCGGCGCGATCGGAGAAGTTTGACAAAGTTGATGCTCATAAATATCATAATCATTATCCTTTTGGCAATGTACTTCTTCACATCTGAAAAACATCCTCATAAGAGAGTAAGAACTTTTTTAGTAATATTTTCATTATGCCTGACAGTTTTTATTGCAATATTTAGGTTGGGAAATTCTGGGGATGACGCTTGTGATTTAGACCGGACCATCACAGCCGTCAATAAACAGTTCCGTTCAGCGATTGGTCAATTCATTGGACTCAAATGATGTCATCTAAAGTTCCATTTACAGCACCTGGTACCGTCGTAACCTCGTTCTGAGACTGATGCTCACGAAAAGTGTGAGTGAGACACTTGATAAATAACTAGGGCTGTCAAAATGTATCTTTTTGTCAAACAAGAGATTTTTTTTATTAGTTATTACTGCTATATGCAGAAAATATATTAACTTTTGTTTTACAACTGAAAGGCTAAAATAAAGCCAGAAATCTGGGAGTAGTTCAGGACTCAGAGCTCAAGTTCAGCTTCATATTAAAGCAGTTGTGAAGGCAGCCTGTGAGGACCGAATCAGCAGCATACTGTCCTTACATAGGGGGACATGTAAGGACAGGGTTTCAGTAGTTTAGTCTACTAAAGATAAATGCAGAGTTCCTGCTGAGAAACCTTTCATCCTAAATGTGTTGTAGAAGTGATAAAAGCAATGTGAATAATCAGGATTAATTTTGACAGCCCTATTAATAACTTGAGTGAAGCTTTTATGTTAGTATTTGTTTTACTTTAACTCTCAAAGTGGTTTTAACAAGTTCAATCAATATCCAAATTTTGTGAGGAAAACACCCAATATCTATCATTATTTGGAGCTTTTCTAAAACATTAATCCAAAAAATTTAGCTGAAGGAACAGAGGGAGTCTGTGAGTGCATTAAACAAAAGCCTAAAAATAACTGCTGTGCATCATGGTTGTACATGATGGCTGTGAAGATGTTGCTAATGAAGCTTTAGAAAGACAACGAGTATTTAGAAACTGTTTTGATGTTTTAAGTGACTCATGAACTGCTTTAGGCTTCCAAAGACTTCCAAAGAAAGAGCAAACATGGCACGCTCCACGTGTAAATCAGTCTCTCCAATCATATCTGCAGGGGGCTTTATTATACACAGGCATGCTTTCATAATCAAGATTTTTGTCTTTAGAGCTTTTTGTGGTGTAAATATTTTCTCAACGAAAACGGTTTTGATTATGGAGTTCCTCGTTCCAATCATGGCTGAATGTTTGAGTGGAAACCAGGTTCGTGCACATGTACATAGTGTCTTAAGTATGCATACCCACACTTCCGCCTGTTAAACTTACACTATTTAGTCATGAAAGACAGTTTTACACATCCGATCGCTGGCGTCTTGGCCGTCATCCTTGAAGTCTTGTGGCGGCTGAAATTATGTACCTCCACCACCTGCAGTGAGACATCGGAGGTTTGCTGCCAGTTGGAAAACAGGTGAAGGCCATGTGCCTTCAGATAATAACAGCTTCAACATTACTCTTCCTTTTAAGTTGTCTTGGTCTGCACTGAAAAAAGATGAAAGTCTGTATTAGCGACCATTTAAAGATGCTGTCAAACTTTTAGTCTGCAGCAGGGATTTTAACTATTTGGAGCAGCAACATGTAACATGCATCCTGGTCTGAACGTTTTTGGCCCTTTGGGGCTATAATACCGTTTTAATCCTGAAAATAGCTTTTCTGTGTGAGTTTAGATTTCCTTCATGCTAAACTGCTGTGTCTTAAAACTTTACTTGCACAATTGAAGGGTTAAAGGATAACTTTTTTTTTTCAACCTGGACCTTATTTCTAGGAATATATATGAGCATTTACTTACTGGTAAAGTTTCTGCATCAATTTGAGTCCTTTGGAAGATATTACGTTCACTCGCCCATCGGTGGACATCCTGTAAAATGGCAGAGACTGTGCAGCCACTATATCACACATTATCTGCAATAAAACTCCTTCATTTCATCAATGCTTTAAGCAGAATGAATGAACGAATGAGTACTATTATTCTGTGAGTTCAGAGTTTCGTAAATTGTGTTTTTGTTGTCTGGGTAGCAGCTGCTCGTCTCAGCTGTATTACAGAAGCGCGCATCGTGAACGCGCGGCCCCGAAAAGTGAGGACACCCTGATAACGAACAGAAAGCTAAATCTGGACTCACAGGACAACCTACTCGTTCGTTCGTTCATTCTACTGAAAGTGTTAGCGAAAATCAAGGAGTTTTGCTGCAGATGTCTTATATAGTGGTTTCCCCATTATTGCCATTTCACAGGATGTCCAGCGAACGGCGACTTAACGTAATATCTTCACAAGGACTCAAAGTGATGCAGAAACTTTACCGGTGAGTAAATGCACGTATAAACTCCCAGAAGTAAGGTCCAGGTTGGAAAAAAAGAAACTTATCCTTTAATGTTTGCATGTTAATTTTCAATTCAACTCTGCTGTCCTCAAATATGACGTAAAACAAAAAGAAAAAAACAGCGATTATGTTTACATGCCATCGATATCAGGTTAAGGTCAATATTCCAGTTTCTGAAAGATTAGGAATAACCCGTTCACATGCGTGGGGGAGAGCAGATAGTTAATCCTGTATGTACGTGATAACTGCAACCCATTGGAATATTCCGACCCAAACCGCGACACACAGAGAACGTCATAATGGTGGATAAAAAAACTGTGTGTCATGATCCTCATTAAAGAAGAAGAGTACATGTGCTGGAAATGGAAAATGGAACCAGAGCTGCCACACAGCTACGCTTCCCGTTTCCACCAGATCTCTCCCCAAACTTTGCCAGATGATGGAGAGAGTGATGGAGCCCTGTGAAGTAACTGTTCACATACCAGTTCCTCGTTGGGATGCGCGTTGCCATGGTGACACACAAACTAGCAAGCTGTGCAGAATACAGTCTGATCGCTGATAAAAGTACTCCCTGTAGGGAGTGCTCAAACAGTGCACTTGAACGAGTACACTGGAATTCAGTGCGTAGTGCGCACTGTGTACTTCATCTGCAGTGCACACTGTTGTCACTAAATGCTGACCCAAACAAATCCCTGCACTTATAGGAAGTGACGGACTAGCATTGACTGCTAACGTGAGCTAACTCTACTGAGCCGGTATAACCGCGGTCTCAAACGCATGACCAGATCGTAACTGTCATCAGGGACTGAACCGCTTGGTAGCAACAATATACATTAGTAATTATGTCTGAATGATTTATTCAACGTGAATTACATCAGTACAATTCAGCATCCGCTGCAGCAGGGGGCGCCACCGCTTCGTTCTCCGCCATTATTCAGCTCTGAAAACAGTTCGAATGTCCGGCCTCTTCCAATACGTCACCAAGATGGTGTCCGTTTAGTGCGAGTAGCGTGCTTCGTTCTGCACGGGACTTTTGACCGGTTTTACGGCATCCGGGTTTTTTCAGAGCACTGAATTTTAGCTGAAACTGCACTTGCACTCAAAAGCAGTGTACCATGTAGTGCAAGTGCACGGACTGAGACAGACCCCAAGGCTCCTCGCAGATAGAACATGCACAGAACACAGTTTAATGTTCCCGTGGATGACATATTCTGACACGACCCGATTTTCGGGTTAGAACAGGAGTAACCATGGGGGAATTTTGGGGGGGTTTGCCAGTGTTTACACGGCCATGTGCAACCGGGTTATTGCTAATATTCCGTTTATGAAAGGGTTATTGGCTGCATGTAAATGCAGTCAATGAATGCAGGATGAAAAACTGGCCATTTGAATTCACATTTAACCAGTTTATGGATATTTATAACCTCTCAGTCAAATGATACAATGACCATATATCACCGTGGTTATGACTGTCGGCTCAGACTCATGTAGGTTGGAGGGCGCACTGTTGAGATCATATGAAATGTTTGAGAAAAAGAGCTGATGTGATGTTTGTTTCCTTAGATACCAAGAAAATGATATTTATTGTTCATGTGAAATGAATTGAATGAATTTTTCAGTCCTTAAAAAAAAAAAAAGGTATCACTTCCATGCAAAAATACACCTAAATTCCAGTGTCAGTTCTCTTTTAATAGGGATTTAAAACAAACTGATTCAAGATTATTGACATCAATATTTGTTCTGCTGATCTATCTGGGATGGAAAGCATGACAGTAACCTTTAATCTAAGTTCTGCAGGCATCTGGATCTCAACCCATCTGTGCTTTTTGCAAAAACAAAGCCTACAAAGTGAAATCTTATCCTGCAACATATTCCATAGTCCATAGCTGACTGGTTCACTATCATCATCACCACAAGCACATAACTTAACATGTGAGTACAATAAAATCAACCCCACATAATTCGGTCTCATCCCTGTTCTTTTTGTCTTCAACACACGTCTTACTCATAGGTTTGCACAAGAGTGAACTGGACAACAGAGGAACATCACGTTAGCGATCACTTGTGCTCTATGTATATTCTTTTCACTGGGAAATTCTATCAGAGGCTGACTGAAAGAAAAAGAAATGTCCCTTGAAAAACTTTCACCAGCCATTGAATGCAACTGTTTGTCTTGTATTGTGGAGAACAGCGTCCACCGTTTACCTCGGGCACATCGGGTCAAAAGCACACATTCACAACACCTGGAAAAAAAACCAGCTTCATAGCAGCTTCAGGGAAGATTCATTCACGTTGACTCAACTTGCTGTTGTGTTTCTGGAAAGAAAATAAAAGCTTAAAAAGGTAATTTAAGAAAGTCACTTGTGAAGAGAGTTCACATGTTTTTCACCTTTTCATAACCCAATATTAAAAAACTTGTGGAATAAATATGTATTTTAAAAAAAGTGTTTCCAGATAGCGTTCTTGGAACAAAATTTACATCTTAATTATGGACGCTTTCGACATAAATTTGCTAATTTATGCTTGAAATACAAACAGTGTCAATGTCTGTTTTTGTTTTGTAGCATGGTTGTGAATATCTTCATTTGCATTTTCCCTCAAAAATGACTGAAACACAGCAATTAAAAAATTCAGGTTAAGAGGAAATATTCATGCAAATAATAATAAATAAATAAAAACACAGTTAATAAAAGTCCAACAGAAGAGGGTGGAGAGAAATAACCAGTTAAACATCAAATAAAGACTTCTCAGAGTATGCTACAAAAAAATGTAGCTAAAACTTGCAAAAACACAGTTATGGTCTGTTAGATCTCTCTCTTCACGGGTTTCTACTTCTGAATATTCTGATAACTTCATGGCCTTCATGACGGATTAAATTTATTTGACACTGACCATGTGTTTCTTCATTTTGCATCAAAAGGAAGTACAAAACACAAACTCCTATTTGCGCTCAAATCAACTGACAGGAGGAAATTAACCAAATGTGCTTTTTTATTTTTATAAAATTGGAACACTTGCCATGAAATTCAGTCAAACTGGCTGCAAACTGTAAAACCAACATGTCTAATTTAACAAAGAAAAATAACTTATTAACCTGAGTGCCTGATGGAAAGTTGGTTTAATGCCAAATTCTGAGCCAAAGCACCCACGAACAGGACTCTTCGATGATGCGGTGAGCTCTAACTGCGTTCTGTTTATCACTTCACACTTAAGTTTCATTTCGCATGAACAACCCTGAAAATGTGATTCCAGATTGTCAGCATGAGTTCACCTGAAGCTGCTATGACACTGCGAGGTGAGTCTAAAATGCTGTTTGATAAGTGAATACATTTCTAAAAACAATGCAGGAATTGTCTGACCACATTTGCACATTTTTCTACACACATGATGGAGATAAAAATTTGGATGCACTACGCTGAAGGACTTGAGAGCCTGAGAAATCATGGTGTACTCCTCATCATTCCGAACTGTTCATCACGAACGACCAGTAACTCTGTTTTGCATACAACTGTAAAAATACAGTAAAATTCAACAATCACATTGCATTGTTTCCTTTTTTTGTTATTTACTTAAAAAAGCTTAATGGTATTGTACAGATATTGAACAGGATGTGACACAATAATAGTAATAATCTGAATGTACACTTCAATATTGGGCAATAAACAGTCAACTATCAACAGATACACATAGTTTTTTTTTCTTTTCCCTTTTCACATACAAAAAGGTTTGGGGGGGGGGGGGGGGGGGGGGGACACACAAACTCTGTAGTTCTACCATCATCAAATTAGTGCATGATTAAAATTTCTCCCTTCTTCCGATTGACGCCTCTCACTCTTGGCAAACCAACAGAGAACAGACTCCGATGCAAAGCCAGAAGGAAAATAGAAAGAAAACAAAGGAACCAGTGGCAATCTTGGTCTCCCATTCGTCTCGTAGGATTAATAGTCTGTTCTTGCCGTTCAGTGCTGAGAGAAGCGTGAAGAAGGTCTCGTTTTGCATCAGAACTTGAGAAGGTAGAATACGGTTACAGTCAGCAGGAGGCATGAGGAGCTCTGGGGCAGCATGGCAGCCCCGTTCACATCATGCATCGCACCAGGACCTGCAGAGGAAATGAAACATTTACCATGAGGATATGGATTTCAAATGCGTCTGTATCCTCATACAGTACAACCGTGCTGAGACGTGAATTGTGCTCAGTCGTGGCTTTTGTTGGCCTGCTATGACAAATGAAGTGGTGGTTACACAAACCAAAACGGCCGACGCTGTGCAAGATGAGGAATACTTTTTCTAATGTTTAGATGCAAGTTTAAGCAATTGATAGTTTTCAGTCACGTGATCTGCCCGGCAACAGATGACGTGGCGCCGCAGACTCTGTGCAGACAGAATAGGTGTTGAAATCACCTGTCAGTCACAGAGAAGGAAAGATGCAGACGTAAGTTGGAAGTGTTGGGCAGTTGTGACCCGTATGGAGAAGCGACTGCTGTATAACATCGCCGTGTCCCTGCTCAGCCTGCATTCAGGGATGTTCACATCTGTCTGGCTGAGAAGCATCACCGTACACCGCTGCCAGAACGAAGGTGTATGTAAGAGCACTGAGAGTTCTCACTAAAAACTACTATTCAAACAGAAATAATAGAAATAGAATAATTTCCTCTCATTTTAACTTGTTACATCTGTTTTAGAAAGGATGGAGCGCTATGAAGACGTAAATAAAAGCATTTAGGACCGATACGCAGGAAAGACAAAGAACATTATTCTACATATCAGCGTTCTTTGTGCTATTCAGCTGAATGAGTGTAGCAGGATCTCCACATCCCTCCTTTGAGAGTTTATTTGCATTACTGCATCCCTTCGTTCTAGCTAACCGCTAACGTCAACTCATTAGGAAGGCGGCTGGTCGCCTCGATATGACGACAAATCAAACCAACGTGCATCCATAAGGCTTTATTATATAAAAACTACGTTAACTATATACGGATGAATGTGGGTGTGGGCATTACTGACCGTTGATGAAGTGTTCGCTGCTAGAACGTGTGGGTTAGAGGCTGGTGGAGGGACTGCTGGTTTACTGTACCAGGACGAGGTGCGCTTGGTAGAACTGATCCATTTCTGCTCTCAGGGTGTCTTTATAGAGCGGCATGCGGTAAAAACCTGGTAAAAACTCAACCCCAGCTTTCCCCCCACCTTGATGCTGTAATTGAGTGAAATCTCAGAACCTGTAACTTCTTTTGTGTGTGGACGAGTGACGGCGGTTTGAATTAAGACCCTTCTGACACATCCGGCATTGTTTCTGTGTCACACTTAAGTTAAAAGCAACCGGCTGTTTTACTCCATCATAGCCAAGAGTAGGGCTGGGTAAATAATCAAAACCGACATTTGGAGCCTCTAATTGATGTAAAACTGGCTTGTTGGTTATTTATTCCCCCCCCTTGTGATTCTTTCTCCACTAATGCATTCTTTCATTATAATACACTGCTGGTCATGTCATTACACAACAGGCTGCCAGGTGATGCAAAGCATGACGGCTGCCAGAAAACCATCAGGAGCACATGTGAAACTGGCCCACCCAGATTTATAGCAAGCGAAAGCCGGTTCCATCCCCCATGAAAAGCGAGAACTTTCTTCTTTCTCTCTAGGCCACAGGAACAAAATGACGTCTGAGCAGAACGTTCTTCTTGCGTTCTGAGAAGCATTGAGTGATTTGTCGAACATAAACGCGGCGAAGCTTGAAGCGGAAAGTTGTCACTTCCGCTGATGCGAGGTCGAACCTTAATGGACGGTTTTCCAGCTGATCGAGGTCATGAAAAACTTCGGAAATGTGTGACACATTTGCCATTTCAGTACAGACACCACTGTGGACACTGCCACGGACGGAGTTTGCTTCTCTTCCCTCTTTGCTCAGGCCTTTCCATCAAAATGACCCCCCCCTTCCAACTCTCTCCTGTCCTACCGTCTGTCCCCATGTTATTTTATATCATGTTTTTAGCTCTGGGTCATTACAGCCTTTTTATCACGAGTGTTGTATTTTATTTAATCCTTTTATTGTGTCTTGTTTTTAAGTATCCGTTTAGTTTTGTTGGGGGGGACAGCACCCCGAGCTCTGACGAGATGTTTTTAGTGTGCTGTATAAATAAATTGAACTTGAATTTGGGCTCCGGTCTGCTTGAAAACTACTCGGCTCACCTACATGTGTACCTTGGTGCGACTTGGTTTTTTTGTGAAAGCAAACAGACTCAGAATCAAAGAGGAAGTGATGTAGAGCACATCGTCGAGGTCAAAGGACGATCACCTGCAGCCCAGCTGCTGTTTCTGCGTGAGGTTGTTCAGTTGGTTTGCTCTGCTTGAATAAACAGCCGTGTGAAACTAAACAAAGGTGAAAAACTTTTCAGAATCTCTCATCCAACTGAAAGACAGTTTAAAGACACACAACAGAACTTTAATCAGTTTTCTCAGTGACCCCCCCTATCGGCAGCTAAACTAGCTTCCATCTTCATCGTACCTGTACTGTGATTCCCTCCAGCCCGTAACAGCCTTATCTTGACTCGTTCTGTCCCTTCCTCTTTCTTTTCCTCTCTTCCTCCGGTAATGTTTCCTTGCGTTTCTTTACTGAGTCTGACATGATGCGCGTTCAACACACCCGCGGTGTTCAAACCTGGTTCATATCCGTTATCTAGTAAGTGATGTGATGCGCAACCAATAGTCAGCTGCAACGTCAGTCGCGTCCCAGATGGGAAACTTGCATACGGTTCTGCTATTTCTGAACCTCGGGACGCCTCTGGGCAGTGACGGCTTGAAAATGTGCGTAATGAATGTTGGTGTGGCGTCAAAACGAATCAGAAATGCAGATTTTTAAGGTCTTAAGGCCTTTTCACACCGGGGCCGATGCGAATAAACGGCACGAAATTGCGAATGATTCAGAGGAGAAATATCGACGCATTTGTTTATACACACCTGCTCCGACGCGAAATTACGAAGATGCTAGAACAAACTCGCATCTGTTATACCAGAGGAACGTGAGCACATGCAGCAGTGATGGAGGGAGGGGCGGCTGCAGGGAAACTCCTGGATGCTGAAAACAGCTGATCTCGGATGGGGATTTTAAATACAACACCTGTAGCTAATAACCTCGAATAGCTACAAAATGAAGGGAAAACACTGCTACTTCAGCTGTGACCCCCCCCCCCCCCCCACTGCCCCGTTTGCCAAACAGTAGTGCTGCAACATGAAGGTGATAACGCCTGAGCCATAATGATGCAGTAACAGCGACCAAGCGACACCTCCTCTCTCTCTCTCTTCCTCTCTCTCTTTGCTTGCGACCAGCTCTGTGACGTCAGAGCGCCTTCTCTGATTGGTGGATTGTGTATCTGTCGGATGCGAATATTAAGAAAATCGACCTCAGTTCGAAAAAATAAACGTCGCAAAATCGCAAGACGTAATTTTGTCACTGATGTGAGCGCTCCCGTTGACTTGATATTAATTTGATTAAAGCTTTTGCCGTGCGAATCTTTCGGACGAAATATTCGGAGTAGGTGTGTAAAGGCCTTAAAAGTTACGTTGTGTCTTTAAGGTGGGTCAGAGTTCACTGCTCTAAAGTTAAGTTGTGCATTCACACTTTCCAAACTGAAATTTCCAGGCAAACGAACAAGAATTCAATGTAGCTACCCCGAACCTGAACACACCCTGAATTAGCTCAGCTTGCATGCTGACATTGCTTTTCTTGATGAGTAAAATGACAGAGCCGCTATGGATCATCACCCCAGGGAACCCCATGAAACTCTGGCAAACTCTCACTCAGCTCCGTTTGATCCTGATGACATGTCTGAAAGTCACTTTAGTCAATGTGTTTTCATTAAATCTGGACCCGATCTTGCTTTTGTGGAAGCAGATGCAAACATAAGGCATCTGGTCCTAAATGAGCTAGGCTGACCTCCACTATGTTGCACAGCTGGAGATGGGTGTGATGTCATGTGCAACAGCAAACAGTAGAAATCAATGAATGACAAAAATGAGTCCATGTTAAAATACATGAAATCAGTATGTGTTTTCAGTCTTTCCTCCAAATGCATTTGTATTCTTACCATAAAGGATTATACTGGCATTAGTGATTCCCATTGTGTTCATGGCCACACAAGTGTAGTTTCCATAGTCCTCTTCTGAGACGTTGAAGAAGATGAGCAGGGACTGTTTACCTTGGTTTTCTATCTTAACCCCGTTTATTCCATTGAGGAGCCTGTAAGAAGGAGAGCAGTTTTCAAAGGTCCTGGCGATAAGCAGTGGAGAAAATAACCTTTGCTTGTTTAAAATCCTCCAGAGAGGCTGTTCGTCTCTTTGCAAATACATTTTTTTCCAAATCAGATCTTTAGCATGTGCACTTTAACTCTAGGTCTGAAATAAACTGGAAATACAATTTACACCCCGGTATGATGTCAAATTTAAAAGAAATAAACTGCAGCAACATTCTCACTAACTGTTGAGCTTTTTCTGCACTTCATCCTTCGTTTCCTCGCTCTCTGGAACTTTTTCATTTTCATGTATGTGGATTTTTGTCATTAAGTTAATCACCATTCACTGCCTTTTTTGTTTTTGCAGTCCCATTTTTTATTTTTGGGGACTGTCAAGAACTATACCGTCAGGGACCATTTAACAAAAGGCTTGTGCAAAATAGCTCGTGTTTGTATCAGTTTTACAGCTTCTCATAAGCATCTTTCTAGTCTTCAGCCATGAATCGGAAAAAGCTGCATTATACAAGAACAAACCCTCAAGTCCCACACCCCGCTGACACGAACCAGTTACAGGATAAAAATAATAATAGCTGCCTTTGGTAACTAGAACTGTTTTGCAAATGATCTGACTAAAGATTTTATTTAATTTTTCCATAATCTGATTAAAACTGGGAATTTTCCCATAAACCAAAGAGAAATGGAAGGCTTGACTGATTATATCATTATGTCAAAGTCTTTTTTCATACAAGAATATGTAAAAACCGTGACTTATAAGGGAAGATGACTCAGTCTTGCTCATTTTAGACCAACTAAGTCCACAGCTTACAGCAGGAGAGGCGTCTTTGTGTTTCTACCAGCTCTTAGTTGTTTGAAGTCAGTGTTACAGATGCAGAGAGAAGAGAGGAAACTTGCCTGCGGTCTTCTTTGTACCACTCGAAATCTGCCATTGGGACAGCAGAGGCTTCACAATGCAGGACTCCTTTTTGTCCAACCGGTGTACCCGTACTCCTCACCTTGAAAATGATGGGAGGGTCTATAAAACAAAGTCCACATTAGTTTTGCTTTTGTTTTAGCGATGTTTTATAATTTCTGCAAAAGTAAACTGGTGAAGAAATGGCTCTCTGAGAATGGAAGAGACAGTTTTGCACTTACAGTTGACTGTGACTTGCACTGTCCTGATATCGGGTCTTGAGATGTCATTCGAGGCGATGCATTCGTACGATCCTGACTGCTCTTTGGTGATGCCTTTCAGCTCCAGGTGTTCCCCCTCGGTCACAAATTTGTGGCTTCCTGTAGAGAGGAAAGAAAACAGACAAAAAAACAAATGTATTATTGAGTTACAAACAGAAGTGTGTGCAACGTTTTCTCAGGGATTCAACCTGAAACTGCAACTATTCATATGTTGGTGACGGCACTGTGTAGAACCTTGTAACTCCACATCTGACCACGATCCATCTTTAAACAGTCCCACACGTGTGTTTGTTGTCGTAGCATTTACCCACGTTGTCCAACGTTTGACCCACAATGCCGATGCAGTTTGTAGTCCACTTCCTGTCTTTGGTTCACTTGAATCGGACCGAGACCTGCGTTTGCAGGCGGACCGAGTCCGGTTGGTTGTTCCGGATCAGAGTCTGTTTGCGCATTCATAAATTCCCCCAAACGAAGCGGACTTTCCAAGCAAACGGACTCTGATTCGCGACAGTCAAAAGTGGGGGATGAAAAGAGGTCAAAATGAGCTCATTTAATTTTCCTCCCACCCAACTATGATTAAAAATTCATTTGAAGATAATCTAAGGGGGATTATGAAAGTAAAACACTGTTATTACACCTTTAAAGCCTTACTAAGACAGGAACAACTGATAACCTAACCACAGATCCACTCAAGCAAAAATGGCATGTGGAGTTCTCCAAGAGTCCATGTTCCACCTCTTTTTGTTCAACACTCACACTCCCACCAGCTCAGATCATAACACAAGTTTTATTGTCTCACAGGAAACTCCGGTCCCATAAGTAACTGCTTCAGTTGTATCGAGCAACAAGAGATCAAGCCAGAAATCTGTCATTTTGGACACTGAGCTTAATGTCAACTACCGTAGCAGAAACCAAATTAGCCTTTAACCACTTAAAGAATATATCTAGAACAAAGGGACCAAAGATTCATCATTATTTTAAAAAACAAACAGATTTTTTGACAGGCTTGACTGCTGTTCGTCTTTATGTCTCCTGAAAATGATCCCAAAGATAAAACGATATCAAAATGTGAGCTGAACATGGAAACATGAAATTTGCAGGACTCTTACTCGGGCTTCTCCAAAGGCTTCTTTCCAAAGATAACTAGTGATATCAGGTCTTCAAGATGGACTGTGTCTCTCAGCGATTATGTTTTAAAGGTTTTTTTTTTTTCCTGAACTTTTGTGCGCTGGAGTTTTAAAATGACCACATTGACCAAACTAGTTCTCCTAACATCCTATTCACCGTCATCAATCCATGCAATGATTGCCACATAAACAATTAGGTCACCCTCTTTAATGAGAAGATAAAAACCTGGCTATTAGCTAGTGCATTGTCAATATCAGAATCAGCACAAAACGAGGTGACAGTGTAAAATCAACCTAACAGAGAAATGCTGCCATATCAAAGAAACACTGTCTGAGAAGAACATTAGCATAAATAGGGATTTAATCCACAACTTATTAATATTGGACCCTAAACACTTGAGCAAAATGAAGAGTGATGGTCTGAAACTGAAGCCAAGGATTAATCTGTATGTGACTGAGGAAAGTTGAGATTTTAGTCTGGTGTATTAACCAGTTGAATCGAAGGCTGCTCTCCGTTCGTTTTAATCGTGACAAATTTGTGCCTAAGAGATAAATCAGTATCATCTGTCTGAGGCCAAACTGGAGATCAGGGACATGTATTTAAAGGGATGTTGTGTAAGTGCTCGTGTTATTTATTCACACAAATTTATTATTTGGTTCAAAAGTGTTTTCCATTAATCAGTAATCACTCCCATCAGCAAACTGAAGTGCTCTGGAAGATCTGAATTTGCTGTCGTATCATTCATATCTACATGGAACGGGTCGGCTCAGTGGGGGCAGATGTCATAAAATGTCCATGTGGTCTTGTATATTTAGGAAAATGTAAGAAATCAAAGTGGGACAGCTCGGCATGGGCACAGGACCAGCAGAACCCACTGACATTGCACTTTAAAGTGTTCTCTACATTCCCTTATCTGCATTAAGATCAGATCTCCAACAGCAGAAAGACACATTTGCTGTAAGTTTTAATTTCACTTTTCAGGTCCCTTCTAGTGGAGAATTTGAGATCAAACATATCCTCAGAAATACTACTAAGGACAGTAACATAATCATCTTTGATTGGTATAATTTTAGACTTTATCATGTAAATGACTCCTTTATATAACAAACTGTTTATCTGGTGGAGACTTGAACCGCGTGTTTGTCTCAAAGGGCGTGAATGTATTGATTAAATGTTTTTCCACTTGAGAGGAACTCAAACGGTTAATTCCTTTCCTGAGTGGGTGTCGTGTCTTTTGTATGCAGATAATGATGAATGAGTATTGGCTTAAGTTCTTACACATATCTATAAACTGTATGTTCAGCTCTAGATGTAAAAAAAAAAAAAAAAAGTATTTTCTGTAAGAAAAGGGTATCAGATGGTATCTGCATGTGTGGTTGTCAGTGTGATGCATAGAGGAGGAGGTGTGATGTTTTGGAGGCGGTTGGCTGAGGATACTGTTGCAGTTATTCAAGATTAAAGCAGCCTGAACCAGCAGTGGAATACCATACTGTATAATCTGCTTCCAGATTACCTTTTTGTTCTTTTAATTGGTCAATAACGCAGTACACACCTCCAGACTGTAGGTGTTTAAAAGAAATGCAAAAGTGAGGAGGGGCTGCATCAGATTACGTGATCTCTGCAGCCACCCAGTCTTGGTTCAGCTGATTTGTGATGCATTGGACTGCATGCAAAATAAAGGAAACCAACAAGAGCTCAACATGTCTGAGTTTTGGAACAATATTTTTGTCAGGAAAATTGAGATTGCTTATTTTTTTAAAAACGTTTTGCTAACCAAATTTTCCAGTATGGTCCTGTGATGGACTGGTGGGCTGTTGGGGATGAACCCTGCTGATAGCAGCTGGGACAATTTCCAGGTTTTATATGAAACATAAGAAATAAAACGTCTTTACATGGTACATATTAATAATCTGGATCACCAAGAGGAAATATGAGTCATGTGACTAGTGCAGGCGTAGGGTACTCTGGTCCTTGAGAACCAGTCCTGAGGATTTTAGATGTTTCCCTGTTCTAGCACACCTGATTCAAATTAAACGGACCCAACTGCTCATCAAGCCCTGCTCAGTGATGCATTTACTTGAGCGAGGTGTGTTGAAAGAGAAACATCTAAAACTTGCAGCACTGCCGCTCTGAAGGATGGAATTGAGTAGCCGGGGCTGGCTGCACATTGGGAGCTGTTGGGTTGCTGATGGTTGGCTACTGGGGCTGGGGTCTCTACTGGCCTGATCTGTGTCCTTTAAAAAAAGTCAGAAATATCTTCCTCTCTCTTCAGATGTGGAAAAAATTGTTGGCACCTTCTTGGTTAATGAAAGAACCTCACAATGGTCACAGAAATAATTTGAATCTGACAAAAGTGATAACAGATATTAGATAATAATTCTATGAAAATTAACCAATGAAAGCCAGACATTGCTTTTGAACCATGCTCCAACAGGTTTATTTTTAAAAAATAAACTCATCAAACAGGCCTGTACAAAATTGATTGTACCCTTAAAGAATGATGTCTTCATCTTCTCCTCATCCTCATGCTGAGCAAGATTGTGGAGCACTTTCTAATATCTCAAATGCAGCCGGATATCGGACAGGTTTTCCTTTTCCCCCAATTTTCATATGATGGAGTTCACCAGTGCCTGAACCAAAAAGGTCCCTAAAAGTCCACAAAAACTTGTCCTGGGCACGCGCAATAAACGCAACGTTTTTTAATGTCAGTCTCAAAAGTCTCCAGTAAGACCAGAAAGTGTATCTAGACTTGTTGCTAGTTAACAGAGGGTCTGAAAACTTGCTAAATATAGCGACAAAGACACCGAGTTCTGCCGTGTGCGTCAGTGTAATTGGCTGTACCAGAAAACTCGGTAATAACAAACGTTTCGCTTCCGGCGGATTCTGTGGTGTTTGGTGGACTGGGCACCAAACACGATTGAACGATTCTGGGAGGATCGGAGAGTTGGTCCCGGTTCCCATCGATGCTCGATGCCCAACCCTACTTAGCGGTAAGATCTTAACTGAATCTGAGAAACATGGTTATTTGTACTTGTACTTGTACAGCGCAAAAATCTCTTCCTGGAACGACGTTTAAGTGCTCCAGTGACCTGAGGTGCCCCCCTGGGCACCCCTCTAGCTCTGCCCCTGGTCTCCTGCTTCCTTGTGACTCTGCAATGGAATAAATGGGAGCAGCCAGTTGATGGATGAATGAATGCGGTCCAATTTGTGTTATTTTGAACTTTGAATGTCGTCAGTATTGTTAGACGACAACAAAACAAACCGTTTCACCTCAAGACAAGCCTGCAAAAATGCACGAGCATGTGTATCCAATCAACATTCATTTAACAAAGAAAATGAAATAATTGCATCCAAACAAGTCACCAAAGTAGCATTGCAATCCATCCCTGACACCAGCAACGTTAAAAGCATGTTCTGGTGACGGGGAGACCTTCGGCGATTGCTGCGTGGGTGTGAAAATGGATAGGAGCACTAATCCCAATCAGCAGAAATGTCAATCCAGCAATATCTCCACATTAGCATAATATCATTATGTTCTCCAAATCCTCTGCTGCAGCGGTGTCTGCAGCTGGCTGGGGATTCACTGAAAAGGTTGTGGGCAAGGGATTATCAGCTTGTTGCATATAACCAGGGGATCTGCAGGCTGAGTTAATTGAACATTTTCATCATGAATAACTATATTAGTTAGACAAACTGCAGCTGAGTTTGGGGCTGTGGGACTTCTCGAGTGATTTCCAAAGGTAAAAATGAGTTTGTCAAATTACAGTAATCTAATTTACTCATCAGCTTTTGTACATCTGAATAACATGTAATGTCCAGTGCTTTGCTGTGTTGCAGGCAAATTAGTTTTTGAAATCCAACATGAATTCGGCTCCTTGGATAAATTCAAACAGCATCTACAAATGTATTCATTAAGTAAGTGTTTAAACTTCCTCAGTTATTTTTGGATTTCAGCATTTGATGTTTAACTTGACGAACCTGCACATGTGCAGACGATAGTTTATTTGCTTCAGTCTAGAAATTGTTGTCTGTTTAATAAAGAAAGAAATTGATGTTTCAGAGTAATGTTTGAAGTGTTTATATCAATTTACTGATCTGAACGCTTGTCAAGAAACAATTGTCTCTTATTTTCTTTTCAGCAATTTCCAAACTGAATGCTTGCTTAAAGGTTGAAAATGATAGGTTTTCTGTGTGTGGGTATGCACAGCTCTCCCCACTGCTGCGACCAGCCATTAATGTGTGTTTGCAAGCCTCTTCTCATCATGGTGCTGCTAGCATTACAATTCAAGTAACTATCTGAATGCAGCCATTATCAATACACCGACTCCAGGTGAGAGGCCTGATGATTGCAAAGCCAGAATGCATAAGCCTTTAAAAAATGTAAAAATAATGACATGGTGGCTACATGAATACAGCAATATGAGTGTCAATGTAATTTACCCTGGTGAACAAAAATACCAAAGTCATAATAATCACATATCACTTTGGATGCACAAATATAAAAGCAATCACCATTATCATCAACACCCACGTTAGCGGTCTGTGGCAGCGGCCGTAACTCTCGCACCGCATCAGTGTCAGCACAGCATGACTGCATGACTAATAAGAGCGCCTTATTAGCCAGCAATACTGGGTAGCCGGCACAAATGAGTATCTACAAGCAGAGAACCCCAGCAATATCAGCCATTAGCTGAAGGAGTTCTGCTGCATAGACGCCACTCAGCAAAGCTTTTGTGCAAAGATTACAGCAGACCAATTACAAGCATTACCACAGAGAAAAGCTGGAAACCACAATGAAAGAGTCCAACTGAGAACAGGTGTTAAAAAAGCCAGCTTCAGGGTGCTACGCCCCAGCTCGGGATTAGAGACGTGACAAAAAGACTGCTTTCAGCTGGATGGTGGTTTTATTATGTCAGGAGGCAAATTAAGAAAAATCTAAGTTTGAATTGTGCAGTTCATCAAGAGAAAAGCTTTACTGCAAGAAAACAATCAGCCCAAATAGGGTACCACAACCAAAATGACCAGAAATTGAGGGGAAAATGATCATTATCTGGTGTTTTGCTCGTTCAGATTTTTTGCGTCAGTTTTGGAGGCGCAACAACTTCAAAAACCATCGTTTCATCAGCGTTTTCTGCTGATGGAAACCATTTTTCCATCAAGTGAATGCTTGAAATTTAGTGCCACATGTCCTCGGTGAAGAAACTCCACCCCAATACCTCATTTGTAAACACGTGTTATGAGGAAAAGAGCTGCTGTATGAAGGAATGTGTAAAAGGGCAAATGAGTCCCGGGCTGGAACGAAGTAAACCAGACTACAAAAGAACTATATGCAGTCAATTAACCATTCACTTACTTTGCCTCCAGCGTTATGCACAAATCTTTAAGTCTGTAATACATAACGAGATGAATCATTTTCTATACTGAATCCAGGCCAAGATCAATTACACCAACTTTATTTCCCCTGATACTCAGCCAAAGGTTTTAGTTTGTTTTTGAGAGAATATTTGCACAGCAGCTATGTCAGCATGAGCTGTGCTTTGTGTTTTCTGCCAATTAACATCTTGTCCTGCTAACAAACTTGTAGTAAACTGTGATAATTAGTAAAAGAGTGCTAATCATTAGCATGGCGGTGTAGTTGCATGAGCATGGTGCCATTTAGCTCAAAGCCCTGCTGTGTTTCAATTCAGTCTCAATTTGTTGTGTAGATAGCTGAGTATTGCATTTTTCTCTCTGGTCTTCACATTTTCAGGACATTTTTGTGGAAAATAATTGTTACTTAAAGCTACAAGTTTGCATACATCAGCACTGTATAGCAGGCCCGCTGCAAAAGAGGACTTCTGGATATAATCGGGGGCAGACTCTTCATTTAATGACTCTGCACTCACTGAACAAATCCACATTAGATGGTCTGCAGGAGGAGGCCTGTCCATCTCAAACCGCCACTAACTTGTGCAATATTGCTTGGCCTCTAATTTCACACTTGCTCGAATGTGTTTTAGTGAAATGTAAACATAGGAGTGAATGCAACTGCCTTCAAACAAATAAGGCCAATTCACCGGCTTTAAAGTCAAACAAAAGAAACAAACCAATTAAAAAAGATCTTTTTATAGAGGAAATATTTGCTAAAGGACATGTGCGATCGCCATTGTAATCATCAGATATGGCAAGAATGTGAGTTCTGTCGGTATAAATGGTAATCTGAAAAGCTGTGGCTTGTAAGGTTAAGTCCATTAATCTCGCCATGTAATTGTCAGGATCCTCAGACACTGGAACAGGCTGATAAATCTAAGTGTTGCTTTTGCATAAGTAATTGTCTCCCTATCTCTGAACAAGAATACAGGTCATAAATACTGCTGCATGTGTCTGAGCGCGCTGCCAAAAGCAGGGATGTTCGACAGGAAGTCTCTGGCCCAAAAACCGACGCTTGAGAACACCTGATATGAAGCAGTGCATCTGCAGTGACAGCAGCCAGCAGGTATTTCAGGAGTTTCATGGTTTCTGACCGATGCAGAGCCCCATGGTCATTCTCTAAGCTGAATGCTGTACTCAGCAGACGGTACTTGAAACAAGTCATGGTCCATTTGATGGCTAGACGCTGCAGCTATCCCACCGAGCATGGCGTCTCCCTCAGGACTGGTTTCCTGCTGACACAAGCCACTGGCCTCTTCTCTTCTCCCTCACCTTGCTGTCACATTCCACCAATACCTCTTTGCCTGAGGCACCAGTCTGGGTGCTGAAGGACACGCTGAAGTTTAGCTGCAGCTGCCCTCGTCTTTATCTTTTCCTGATGACCTTTTCAGACCACCATCACTTTCCTTTCACTGCGTCTTCTGGGAGTGAAACGCTGCCCGAAAATGGACGCCAGTGTAGCCATATCCTGTGCCACGGTTTGGTTTTAACCCTCTACTGGGCATTCACAGAAAAAGCTTAGAAACTTTACATTTTCAAGAAGAGTGTTACTGTGATACTTGAGGGTATTACAAGGTTTCTGAAAGAAATAAGTTTTCTCTTCCTTTATGTGGATAAAGTTAGGAGTTGGATGAAAGAGGCAACCTAAGCTTTGTGCTTCAGCCTCTACCTTTTCAGTCATTGTGATTGCAAAGGTGAAGATCAACGTATTTTGTTTGACTGAATGAAAAAAACTACAGTCCTACAGTTTTGAAGCCCCTCAGATTTTTATTGTTTGCATTCCTTTGCAATACTTTTGTGTTCCCTCACAATGAGTTTTGCTCTATTTTATAATAAGGTACATGGGTCATGCAGCAGTGTCATTCTACTGTAGGAAAAGCTGCACGCTGGTTACTGCCGCCTTCAGAAAGGTTAAAGGATAACTTTCTTTTTTCAACCTGGACCTTATTTCTAGCAGTTTATACGTATTTGTGCACCAGTAAAATTTCTGCATCACTTTGACTCCTTTGGAAGATATTACCTTGAGTCGCCCTTCGGCGTACGTCTATGTAGTGGCAGAGATGGGGCAGCTTCTCTATTAGACAATATCTGCAAAACTCTTTCACTTCATCAATGCTTTAAGTAGAATGAAGAAACGAATGAGTCCTGTGAGTTCAGAGTTTCACAAATTCTGTGTTGTCTGCTGTTCTGAGCTGGACTACGGAAGCCAGATTGTGAACGTGCGCCCTGAAAAGTGCATAAAACTCCCTGATAACTTACGGAAAGTTAAATCTGAACTCATGCACTTAAAGTATTGGCAAAAATCAAGGAGCTTTGCTGCTGATAATGTCTTATATAGAGGCTACCCGTCTCCGACATGATACTGGATGTACAACGAAGGGCGATTCGATGTCATATCTTATACAGGACTCAAATGATGCAGAAACGTTACCGGTGAGTAAATGCACGTATAAACTCATTTACCGCAACCGTCTCCTTCCTGTAAACTGTCGGGGACGCGGATGCAGCGTCATTTGGCGTCACATCCGCAGGACAGCGCGGGAAATTTGGCCACCGAAGCTGGACATGCTTGTTAAAGGAGGTGCCTGGTTGCACGTTACCTTCTCACAGACCTTCATCTAAGAACACTTGAATACTTTTTTCTTTTCCAGGCATAATTCTCCCACCAAATGAGAAAGTAAAACACAGGATTCCTGATGACAGTCTCAGATTTGATCAACAGCAAAGACTACATACACACACACTCACACAGTATCCACAAACAAGGAACGTTCAGACACTAAAGACTTAAAAAAAATTCAAAAATAGTTTAAAATGTCTTTCAAAACAGTATGCATCTTCCCTAAATCCACCTAATGTTCATCAGGTCTTCTGATGTGTGCATATTGCCGTCTGCATCAATGCTTCATGACGCTTCCAAACTTCCTGCATGTTCTTATCATCTCTTCTCTCCATTGTACCTTTCCTGCATGTGTGAGTTTGGCACTGCAGTGAAACCACACCGCATGGACTACCGGACCGGGCAGTACATTCCAGACCAGGTCTCACGAGTCTCGAACAATGACCCCTCCTCTGCAAAGCTGCTGTAATAGCAGCAGTATCACAGGATGGGATGCATGTTTACTGTAGCCATAGATTCCTGCTGGTAAGTTGCATTATCCAGTTTTTGCAGGTGAACTTTTCTGCAGACCGGCGATCTGGTGCAAATCAGCCTCTGAAATAAAATCACAGTTCAAAGAAGAAAAACTTTTTTTTTCTTCTTTTCTTTGTTATACTGTTCAGATCCCCGAGGGGAAATTAGGCCTCTGCATACCCATCTCTGTACACTGTAAATTCTAATAAGTTGGCTTTACTTAAAAAAAAATATGCAAACTCTCTGCCTCAAAAAAATTAAGTAAACTGGAATAGGAGTGATTAAGTAGAAATAAACTAAAATGGTTGAAGTTTGTAGAACTTTTCTGAACTTAATAAATTTGATTAAACTGTAGGTGAATGATGCTTGGCAACAAACTTTTGTGATTAATTTCACAGAAATTAGATGAGATGTTTCACACTATTTTAATTTTAATTTTTACCAACATGATGCTTTTGAGTTCATCTTACTTAAAGTAAATGATGAACTCAATACTGTTCTTACTATGTAGCAAGAACTTAAAGAAGGTGAGTTTTGCTTCTCCTATTGTCACACCACATACTTCTCTGTCGCGGTGCAGCAGCTGCTGAATAGTAGGTGTTAAATACAGGAATAAACAAGTTGAGAGCAGTCACATGACACTACCAACATCATTTACAAATCCCTCATTTGTCAATGATCTCCAATTTATTGTTAAAAAAAAAGTTAACTGCATTGTGGGAAACCTGCTCCCTCACCATCCCTAACTCATTTTAGTTAAGCTGTTTCAACTTAAGTAAATTAAGTTATCTAACATGTTGCCCTCCAAAGTTCTTACAACTTATTAAGAATAAGTATTACTAGCAACTAAGTTAAAATTAAGTTCTGCCTACTAGATAGAGTCTATTAAAACCAATATTACCATTTACAGTGTACGGTGGTACCAGAGGGCGGTGGGTTGCTGCTTGGGGCGCCCGGGGGGCAGTTGGTGGGGGTTGGGGGCTTTGCTCAGGGGTCCACAGTGGTTCACCTGAGTATCGTGTCGGGGAAATTAAACCTGGGTCCTCCGTGCCAAAGCCCATGACGCTACCACTAGGCCACCCACTCCCCATCTTTTCTCGCTAATTATGTTTTGTTGGGAATTAAAAATACCTGCACCTGAATTATGGAGAGAAGTCTGATGACACATTTGATGAGCTGTAAATGAGTACTTGTAAAAAAAACCCAAAAAAACCCCCAAAGCTTCCTTTGTTCCAGTCTGTCAGAGTGGTGAACTTTACCCATCATTTCACTGCCATTTAAGCTAATTAGTGGTCCAAAGACAAAAAGTTTATTTTTCTCTCTGTTAATCTTTTGCTGTCATCAACTTCAAAATATGCTTTTTAAAAAGAAGAAACACTTATTTTCAGATTTCTAGATAAAATATGACATTAAATTGCAACAAATTAAAAAAAAAAAAACCTGTATAAATTAGTGGAAATACTGAAAATACTAAAGTTTCATTTAATGCCAGTTCATCCATCCGTGTACTGAAGTCAAACTTAATATTTCACTTGCCATTAAGTTCACTTTCACTTTTAACACTTTTAAGAAGTGCCATTGTGAATAATTTGAATTATGCATGCCACTTTTCTTTTCTTGTTCCATCTGAAAGCCTGTCACGCAGCAACAAAACCATGTTAAAAGGTCTCAACAGGAACCCAAATAAATACTGGTTATAAAAGCTCTTTCAGTGATGACAATCAGCGCTTTTACTTCAGACTGGAGGAAGGCGGTTTTAGAAAAGCTGCCGATCCATTGAAACCTAATGGTCATTCATATCACATCTATGAAAGAAAAGGTTAGTGGGAGTGTAGTTCAAATAGGGCAAAAGGGGAAAAAATCATGTGCATTAAGGGTGATGTGGTTTAGAAAAGCATGCACTTCAAACAGGGATGTTTTATATGAAATGTGTAATCCATCATGTGTTTATCCTGCTGGATGCTGACAATTTGTTGCACAGCTGATGCTTTCTGATTAATTTGGAGATGATTTTCACCTGCTTACAATTCAAATTCGATGTTCCCACTGTTGTTTTGCAAAACAGCCGTGCAGTATTTTCCTTTTCTCTGGTTGTAGCTGCTGAAAGTGAAAGATTTGAAGAAGTGTTTGTTTCAGGACTGCGAGTTATAATATGTCCTAGAAAACAACTTGTGTGTACAGACGAGGGTCGAGGGAGCCGTACGAGATTACGCACTCGTCTCTCTCATCACTCCTCGCATCCTTTGGGACTGTATTTGGACTTATATTGTGGCTTTGTCAATTTTCCTGCTCAAATTCAGCGTCTAAATGATCTCTTTCAGAGATGGCGTAAACGATTCCTCATCAGAGGCCTCAGCTGTTGTCATCGCAACACTCAAATATTGCTGGAGATGATGCACTGAGGTGCACTTGTACCCAGCTGGGGAGGCCAAAGTGTGACTGCGACAATAAGACAACAAAAATCCTTCCAGATAAAAACATCACTCCGGTTATTCTCATTCAGCATCACCTGACAAAGGAACGACTGCACATGACTAAAAATCTTTTCAATGGAACATTTTGAGCTTTTGATGGCAAAATAGTCATTTACACAGTTTGAGGACGTAAATAAATTAAACTGCAGGTAATGCAGCTCCAGGTCACTGATGACCTCAAATGTATTTTAGGTTTAGCAGAGTTGGGTTTATATGTGTTCAAGTGCTGAAAAAGTGTCTGCACAGCTGTAGATATGCATAGATTCAGAATGCTCATTTGCATAAGCTATTAAAGGGGGCATTGACCGCTGACTACAAAAAACCGGGCTGATGCTATCAAGAAATCAATTCACCCATGAAACTGTATCAACGCTGCTTCCACATCCGCACAAGGTCTAAACATTCCTGCCAAGACTTGTTTGTTTGCAAATGGGCTGAACTCTGCGAGACAAAGTGAGTATTCAACGGTGTAAAACACTGCTGGACAAAGCCTTTCACCGGCCTGGTTTGTTTGGACAAAACAGAGCAGTAACCTTGTTTGCTCAAACACTTATCTTAAATGAGAAGCATGTCTTTGCTTGAAAATCACCTGGTTTTATGAGAAATTGGGTGTAATACTTATAAATCAGCATTGGAGAAGTGATAATACACCTAGATCCCAATCGGCTGAAATGATACTTTTTAGCCCTACTCCTAAATTTTGTCGTCCTGTGAAGGTAGTGCTGTCCCAATTCCTCTTTGCTTGTCGGGGTAGTGGACATAATGAGGAGTCATGGATATGAATCTAGTCCTTCAGAGCTTTACGTTATTACTGAATCAAACAACAACAGCAACCTCTGGAGAGCGACAGGACTCAGAGAGGAAAACTCACAAATGTACAGATTACATACACTGCCCGGCCAACAAAAAAAGTCTCCAACCAAAAAAAGGTGAAACCTTTCACATTTGGTTGGAGCCTTTAGCTTTGATTGCGGCAGCATTCGCTGTGTTTCCAGAAGCTTCTGCAATGTCACCAGATTTATTTGCATCCTGTTGCATCAATTTTTCACCAAGATCTTGATGATGATTGTAGAGTCTGACCACAGCACATCCCAAAGATTCTCAATGGGGTTCAGGTCTGGACTCTGTGGGGGCCAATCCATGTGTGAAAATGATGTCTGATGATCCCTGAACCATCTTTCACAATCTGAGCCCGATAAATTCTGGCACGGCCATCTTGGAATATGGCCGTGCCATCAGGAAAGAAACATCCATTGATGGAATAACCTGCTCATTCAGTATATTCAGGTATCAGCTGACCTCATTATCTGAGCTCATACTGTTGCTGAACCTGGACCTGAGCAACTGCAGCAACCCCAGATCATCACACTGCCCCCACAGGCTCATACAGTAGCACTAGGCATGATGCTGCATCACTTCATCTGCCTTTCCGGCCACATTTCTTCCTGGAAGACGATGGTCCACCATCCTTCCAGTTTTTCAGAATGCGTTGGACTGTTCTGAACCCAGTTTTAGTAGTTTCTGCATCTCCTTAGATGTTTTCACCTCTTCATGCCAATGATCTGACCCTTCTCAGACAGACTAACATCTTTTCCACCACCACGGATGTGTCTTTCCACATGCTTGTTTAGGAAATGAGAAGCAGCTCATTGCACCAGTTGGGGTTAAATAACTTGTTGCCAGCTGAAAGATAATCGCCCATCATGTAAATATCCAATAGGAGGCTCCTACCTATATGCTTAGTTACATCCAGGTGGCCACTTTTTTTTTGGCCAGGCAGTGTATTATTTCATAACATTAGCCAGACTAGCCACGCTAGCTAGGCTAAAATACTGATGCGACTTCTTCTCCGTGTGGTTTTGTTTATTAATCAACAGAACCGTTACCTCCATGTTGTTGCGGGGTGTGTTGTTATGGTGAGACGCATGTGCAAACATCACTATGCAGTCGCCTCCGTGCCTGAGCGTGAATGCAGCAAAGCCCCACCCCTTGTGTTCAAGGATGTAGTGGTAGTGAGTAAATGCCAGTGTTTGTAAGTAGGGAGAACATTGAGATTGGGCCCAAATCTTTTTTCGACCCCCACTTACAGTTAAAGCAAGAAATTCCAACTGAAATGTACCCCTCCCACTATTTGTACAGTATAACCAGGGGCGCCGATTTACATTTCTACCGGTGGGTGCTCTGAGTGAAGGCCATACAAGACTACAAGATATATTCAGCTAAATTAACATCCCATTATTAGTGGAATATGTGGCTTATTATTTTGTAAAATGAATTCATGAACTCACCACAAAATTAACGAATACATCCATTTAAAAAATAATTTGAAGAAATTAAAATTGGTAATAAATTAGTCACCAGCAGAATCCTTCACAAATATGACACCAAGCAATAAATGTGTTTGCAAGTGAACCAAAGCAAAATTTGTAGCCAGGGCAACACAATCTTACAATTTAATCAGCAGCCTAACAGCAGCCTAGAGTTTTTTCACTCACCAGTCTTGTTCGTTCTTTGAAATGAACGACTGCTTTTAGCTGCAGCTTGATGAAGCCATTGGTGATTTTATCCAGCATCATGCCATATTAAAAGTTTGTAGGCTATTTTCTCATTAAACGAGGCTGATTCTGAGACTGTAGGCTGCTCGGTGGTTTGATTCAATGAAGAACCGAAGCCACTAAAAAACTTGTTATCCTCATTTATCAAGTTTAAGATATAATTAAAGCCTTCTGGGTGCTCGGGCCCCAAAGCACCCATGGAATCGACGCCTATGAGTATAACTATTATATATAATAGTCAAAAATTGTTAATCATATGAATGTCTTAGGTTAACATTCGTTAAACTAGCTGAATTATTTCCACCTGGGGATCTAGAATACTAATCAGGGCTGGGGGCGATATGCTTTTCTCCTGATTCAGTTCTTTTACGATTTCTTTTTTTTTCCCAGTTGCTTTAAAGGTACTACAGACGATGTTTCGGCATTTCAAAAAGCAGAGTCTGTTAGCTAGTTTTAGAATAATGTGCATGCACAAGACCATCCTGCTAGATTCACAGCTCCCCTCCCCCCGAACACACAACGTTCACGAGCTACTCCATGTTTAGCAGACAGCAGGTGCAGATTCTCCATCATGTCACAAACACAAGTAAAACAGATGTTGTCTGCACGTTGCTAGCTGCTAGCAGAATGATTGACATTTCCAGTTGGTCAGATGAGAATGCGCTGCTTCTGTAACGCAGTATTTCCTCTCGCCAATCAATCACTCTCATTGATCAGTCTCGCCTATTACCCGTTGAATTGACCGTCAGTCACTCACGTCATTACGCGGTAGAGTAATTCACAGGCCAACAGACAAATGTAAAAGTTAAGGAATGCAGAGATGATTGGCGGATGTTTTTCCAGCCCCGTTACATTCACAGCTGATGTATAATAATATTTATATAATTAAAGCTTTAAATTAATCATAGCGTATGGGGAAATGAACCCAGTTTTACTGAATATTGCAAAAATGGACAGAAACATCTTCTGTAATGCCTTTAAACTGCTATTCTTTATCGTTGATTTTTGTAATTTTTAGTTTGCTTTTTTTAACACCAGACCAGGTTGTCCGCCTTTCTGCGCTCTGTTCAAGTTTTTTTCCGTAAAGAGATGTAACATCATGGTACTAGATGTTCAAAGAAAAACAAAAGCAGCAACTTTTTCCCCCACCCAGCTTATAAACATACTGTAAAATAAAATAAAGCCTTTTAATTTAGACAAAAAACTGATTTTTATTAATCAAAAATGAAAAAAAAAACACAATACTTTGGTGAATCACGTTTTTGTACAAACCCTAATATTAATGTAAACATGTTTTATTTCTTGTCTCTATTCTAACCAAAATTATCTTAGCAATGGATGTGTGTGTCCCAGAGGGACAAAATAATTTCCTTTTCACTACATAGCCTGCATGTCCTAAGATGTTAGCATATTTGCATAAACTAAATCTATTAATATTAAACTATTATAAATGAAAACACTGGCCCCATTATAATAACCATACTATCCCTGAATGATGAATAATGGTTCCTGAGATCAGATCTTTTTGTCTAATAAGTGATATCTGATGCAGATGAAGTGTCACCAGGAGGTCTAGTCCAACTTCAGGCCTTTGTTGCTTGACTCTAAAGGAGACCAAAGTCCTGCAGTCCCAGTTAACACAGCAGCAGAGGCTTGATGTGGATAAAGTGGGTCATTATATGCAGGAAAACTGATTTTCCTTCATGCTTCAAATAAATAGATTCAACCAAAAGTGGTGGAATTGTTTACAATGTTTCCAATTTGTGTTCAGCAAGACCCCAATAAACTATTTAACATCATATATTATAAATAAACACCACAACCCTACTTCTCCTGTTTCAATATAGAAGAGTAGTGAACTTTGTCTAGAATTTAAGATGAAGTCGGATCAGTGCCACAGCTGAAAACTCTCAAAAACTGCCTTAACTTTGGTCCTCCCAGGTTTTTAAGATTCTTGATTCCTCTGTTTCATTGCTACATGCTCTGTCAGAGACACAGAAGAGGTGTGTGAGAATCGCACATTAATGCCACACAAGTTTGTCAGGGTGCAGCAGTGAATTAGATCGAGACACGAATGCAGAGTATTTGTGGACGATGGAATAAGCACAAATTCACAAGTAAATACTAGGAACTAACGTAACAGTCATCTCAAGGCATGACTTGAGGTGTTTGTAGAAAACCAAACAGCACATCTGCAAACATGAAGCTGCACTTTGGTCGGGTCTGTCCAAAGGACATTGTCCCAGTAGTCTTGTGGTTTGCTAAGATGCAACTTTGCAAATCTAAGGTGTGCTGCCATGTTCTGGGAAGAGACGCTGGCTATGTCCAAGTTCGGGGGCTAGGTCCTTCGGAGGACGCATCCCACCCGGTCTTTGTGGGCTGGGCCCTCCTTGGACCGGGTAAGGCTGAAGTGACAGCCTGTTAACTTTGGACGTTCGAGCTTCTTCGGCATATCTAGCAACTGTGGCGGCGCTAAACCGAAGCAAGAATGGAGCTCCAAAATAAGTCTTCATTGTTCTGCTAATTTTAGACGAGTTACAGCAGCTTTACCCTCTGCGGCATTTTTTATTTAAAGGGACTAGAGGCAAGATTAAGAAATGAAACTCGCGACCGGCGCTTCAGGTACCTGCAGCCACGAGCCAAGCCGTCACAGGAGCACAAACTGAAGCTATAATGTTGTTTATACGCTTTTTCTTCGTAGTTCCACAGTTTAGTGTCTTTCAGTTGATCTGGATCGTTTGCTGACGGCAGAAGAATCCATAACTATCACTTACAGAGTTTGAATTTACCGTGATTGTGTTCTTCCTGTATTAAAACTGTCAGGGTCGCAGATGCAGCATCATTTGACGTCACGTCCGCAGGACAGCGCGGGAAATTCGGCCACCGAATTGCAGCTTTATGCAGCACACAGCCTGTTCAAGGCAACGGAGAGAAACGTGGGTGGGCTCCTACTTTTTGGTTTTTAACGCTTCATCGCCTATAAGTATTAAAAAAACCGGGACATGCTTGTTTATCCTTTCGTAATTCCTGTCTCTAGTCCCTTTAGAAAAATAATAAATCCAGGTAAATTTATTTATAAAAAAAAAAAAAAAAAAAAAATTCAAGAATCTCATGCTAACTTTAGCTAATTTAATGGACAACAGCAAATGAAAGACTGTAATAATAACTTGCACACAATAATAAAATCATATAATAAATAAAAATGAAAATCTCTCTTAAATTTGGACACCTACTGTAGAATGTCCTGTTCTGCCCGCAATGCATCTTGGGATAGGATTATCCGCATAGGATACATCGGACAGTCCTTATAATCTGGGGAAAATAAGGCCGCACTTGAAGGACCCTTTGAATCTGGACAGCCTTGGTCACATCTGTCTTTAAATCCGGCCTTGGAGGGACGACGCCCCTGAATTTGGACACAGCCTCTCTCTCCCAACCCTTCCAAAGAAGCCACATTAGTTCAGCTTTTTTATTTATACTGCTATGAAATTTAACTTATAGCGTGCTAAGTGAGGCCTGGAGATTCTGAGATGTAGCTCTTTTGATTAGTCTTTTTTTGTTTGGGAATTGCCCTTTGAATGAACTTGCAGGGACATTTTCTCCCAGGAAGATCTTGAATGATCATCACTTCACTGTAAAACATGGACTCATTTCTGATGGACACATTAAATGGCGTTTAAAAGGAAAAAACAAATACCTTTGTCAGAGTCAATTTATCTATTTAATATAATGCGGTAAATTGCTGGACTGTTGCTAAGCTTTGGGACAAACATCCTGAATGACTTTCCAATATCTCTGCCATATATGTCTGTCATTTGAAAACATGAAATCTCCTTCGGCATTTTTTTATGATGATTGTATTGAAATGCATGATGGCTGTCATTCCAGCTCGAGAACCTCTCTCTGCACATCAGTCAAAGTTGTCCTCACCTCCCAGAACAATAAACATCACAGTTTAATATGCAAAATCTTTCTTTCTAAAAAGGTGAAGATGATATTAGCCTTCTGCTCCCACCAGACATCTAATTCCTGTAAGACTTGTGCCATATGCCCTAAAAGATCCAGTGGTTGTTTAGTATGCACCCTAAATATTAACCCGCTGGGGCTTCACTCAGTTGCCATCTGTCTTTGTGGAGTGAGACCTTTTCAGCTTTACCTGACTTTGAAAAGTGAAAGTTACAGTTTTCAATGTCAGCAAAGGCATACGTGAATACAAACAACATTCATCATTACATTTGTTTACCAGAGGGCTCGTGGACGTACAAAGCTTCTAATTAATGTAAATGTCAACTTATGCGTTTTTCTTTCAAAAATGACATTGTCTTGCTTTATGGACAAACAATAAATAAAAAAAAAGATGTTTAAAAAGCAATAAAGAACCTGGGAGTTCAAATGAAATAGAAAATCCACAGCAATATTTATTAAAATTGGATTTATTGGCAGCATAAAAGCAAATATAAATGATCAAATCTTTATGTGATGATTATTATTTAAAGGCCTCCTTCCACTGAAAACCCGTTTAACTTGCTCCTTCTGAAGTACGGAGGGTTTCCCCTTGTTTACTTCCACATGCTGACTTGCTAGCGTTGCGTCCCCCCCAGTCGGCTGTGCTTCCTCATCACAGAAACAATACGAAGAAAAGAGCGAATCGGGAACAGCCTCGCACTTCTACGTCACATTGCAAATAGCGTATCCCACGCGGGGTTTCTATCTGTCCATTGGAAGGCAGGTAACCCTCCACTACACACTAGAAGTAAAGACGGCACGACTGTAGCTTTGGAGTTGAGAAGCTAATTAGCTAACTGTTTGTTAGCATGGCGGAACAAACTTGTTTGTCGGCTCTATTTCCTGTCTGTAACAAAATAAGAGCGGAGGGCGGAGCTTCCTTCAGACACTGATGGGAGGCAGCCAATCAGACGGAAATTCATGAGAAGGACCCGGAAAAGCTGCCGTTGGACCACAAGCCTCTCTTCTAGTATACAAATACAGCTGGATACAAAGATACCAGAAGGTTTTTTTAAACAGAAACGATGCAGAATGCATTCAATAATAATGGAGAACACAGAAATATTAATGACATCACCACGGAAGTACAACTTTAAGCCAACTGATGCCTTCAGTAAAAAGCTCAAAGAAATATCTTGTGTTTCGGTTTGGCAATAAGAGACGTGCAGTAGAAACCCGAAGCTGTGGATGTTTAAGAGATTTACTACAACAGACACTGGAGCTTCCGTCTGTGTTTATATGGGTTAATATAATGCTGACCCTGACCAGCGATTTGTTTTAGTCCTACAATGAGCTGTTGTGTTCTCACCTGGGTGTGACAGCGCTGGAGTGGCTAAACTCGTGGCTGAATATGGCTGCAGATTCATGGCACTTGACCACAGGCTGCACTCTCGCTCGCTCTCATCTCCCTCGGCTTGTCTGTTTTTAAGCCTCAGTCTCTGCTGTGTTTCCATCATCTGTGTCCTTTTACTGCAGAATAAACTCAGTCAAATAAAAGCACCATTGTTTCCCCACCAAAGGTTTCTCTTTTAATCAGTTTAGATAGTGACGGCTTGTTCTTTACTTTATGAATTGATGCCGTTAAAGTAATATGTGGTAACATCCACTGTTGATCGACCACCTCAAAGGCACTTTGCCAGATGTTTAAAACAGCAAGAAAGTCTGCTACCACCGGGCAAACACACATATTTCCGTAAATGAGTCCAACCCGATATTTTTAAAGGTGTAATCAACCAGAAATGCCAATTTTTCATATTAAAACGCGTACTGGAATTGGACCTCGGTTAAAAAATGCCGGAAACTCCGGAGTATGAAACTGGCTTCATTTTTGGGAGAGGGCTCTCTCTTTACACCAGAATCAGCCACAGTACGCCATTTGTTTCTTCTCTGGGGTTAGACGTCATCCGCTGAAGCTGCTAAGTTGCCTCTTTAGTACTCAGCTGCTTTGGCAGAGCTTCAGCAGGGTTTTCACAGCTGTACAAGGTTATTATAGTTTTGGATTCTTCATCAGTTTCAGTTTTTTGACTTTTCGTTTTTCATTTCAGTTTAGTTTTGAGCAGGTTTGCTAGTTTTTATTATTTATTTTTGGGGAAATGTAATTTGGGGCCCTTAATTTCAGATTAGTCCTAATTAGTTTCAGTTTTCAGGTTGTTTTTTTTTTTGTAAATTATACAGATTTTTTCCAGTGTGACATTCAAAATCATCAGAAAGTCACTCGGAGTAAAACTGATAGAACAAAGTAAATAGATTTAATGGAAACGGATTTCATATCAACCAAAAAGGCTGATGGATTAAATAAATTTACAAAGACTAAAACTAAGGATGTTTTTGCAATAATTTAAGTTAGTTTTAGTTAAATTTTTTAAAGACACAATACAGTTTCAGTTATCATTTTTAAAAGAAACTTTCATTTTTATTTCTATTTAGGTTAACAAAATGTTTTTTCAATTTTGGTTTTCCTGTTTTCATTCGTGTTAACTATAATAAGTGTCACAGTGGACTCATCGGCCAGGGACCAGTGGATTATATTAATCAGTGTGTGCAGTCGGTAAGTGTTGCTGCTTGTGTAACGGATTATTTTTTGTGTAAAAAGCCAGTAAACGATGGTAGATGAACGGTGGCAAGTTGCTAATGTAGCTACAGAAGCTAATACAGTTGTTGCTATTGGAGAAACTTAACATCGGACGTCCGCTCCTCATATTCAAGTCCAGCCTTTTTACTCCGCGGATCCTTTCTATCAACCGAACCGTTATGTTTTTATCACGTTTTTGGGACTTCATTTTCCGTCGCTCGGTCTGTCCCGATAAAACTTTGTTTTGGCTTGTGATGCTTGCTTGGTGAGCGCGTTTGCAGACAGGTCTAATCATCGTACTTATTCTCACAGCAAACAAAAGTGGGGGATGAAAAGAGGTCAAAATGAGCTCATTAAATTTTCCTCCCACCCAGCTATGAATTTCATTTGAAGATGATTTCAGAAGGATTGTGTATGTAAAACACCAGGTTATGGCACCTTTAAGTCAAGGCCTTCAGCAGTGGGATGGTACGTGTTCACATTGTCGGTTTACTGCAGGGATCCTCGAAGTCCGGACTGCATCTGGATCAGAACTACAGTTTGAGGCATGCCAGTCTGGACCCAGCTGGAAACCAGAGGTCAGCAAACTAATCCTTTCACGGCTTCAATATCAAAACTGGACTTTCATTTCAGGATCATTCGGCATCTTTCTGAGCAAAATTGGAAATGAAGTTTTTCATTGATCGATTGCTTTATTATTGCAAATATCGGCCACATTACCTCTACGATATCAGAAGAATCTGGGTTGACCTGTATCATTAAAACCTGCATTTTATTTAAAGGAGTGATGACATAGCAGTTAAAAACTAGTTTATGTTGTTGGCATTACTTTATATGTAAATACTCCAAAGAAAAAAACGGCATTTTTTACAGCGGAGTATTGTTTTGAAACGCCAGACCTCACTTCCTCAGTAATACAGTTGGGTCCGGTGATGATATGGAGCTTTACCCGGAGACCACGTTGACTTCATTTTGATTGGCTACACCTTATTTGGCTATGACCTTATTTGGAGAATCTAGGTCAAGCTGCGGTCGGAGTTTGCTAAAGGCTAACTGCTAGCAACATGGGCACTTCAGACAGTGTGAGCTACGTTTATCAGACAAGACAGCATTTAGAAAATAAATAAACTTACAGGTAATGACAAGGTTGTGGCCCCCTCCCTCAGTGTTGCTGCAGAAGTTTGCTTTTAAATCCATTTGTTTGAAAATCCAGACCTGACTGCACAGAAGTTACTACTAGCTCCATACACGAAGCTGAATCAGACAGGGGGGGGAGGGGGAGCGGACGGTGCATAAACCGTTAGAGAGAGAGAGAGAGGGGGGGGCTGTGTACTTGATAGTGTGCTCTTATTGGAGCAATTAAATTACGTAGAATGATAGAACTACGTAGAATGATGGAACTACGTAGAATGATGGAACTACGTAGAATGATAGAACTACGTAGAATGATGGAACTACGTGAGAATGATGGAACTACGTAGAATGATAGAACTACGTAGAATGATGGAACTACGTAGAATGATGGAACTACGTAGAATGATAGAACTACGTAGAATGATGGAACTACGTAGAATGATAGAAATACGTAGAATGATAGAACTACGTAGAATAATAAGCTGCTGTCTGATTCAACTGTTTCTGAGCAGAGAGACAAAGCTGACAGACCATAAACAGGAACTTTGATTCTCACTCTGGACATTCACATGGCCTCATCAATGCACAACAGATCATATTATACACCCAAAACCCCAGAAAAGTGAAATTTCATGTCATGGCACCTTTAAGAGGACCTTTTGATCGGCAGGATTGACTTTGGATAAACTAGACAAATTAGAGAAAAGCTTTTAACTGAATTTAAGTTAAATTGAAAAAAAAAAGAACATTTAAGTAACATTTAACTTGATCGATAAACAATACATATATTCAGACAAGTATTATTCGGATTAGCAAAGTAGTTCTTTTGAAACAGCAAACGTTTACAGTTGACATTTTTAATTGGAATGAGAAATAAATATATTTAATAATTAAAATTTAAAATGCTTTTTATGAAACAGCTGGACGGTCAGTGCTGATGAGAAAATAAAACATGAACTTTATAAGAATAAGAAGACACAAGATAACCTCATAAATATTACCCAAAATGACCGAGTTGGATTTAGGACATTAAATTAGACCCAGCTGATTGTTTGGAAAATTTAAAAAGAGCACAGCAGCCATAACTTCCTGTAAATACACATTTATGCTCCATGTTTGCGATATGGAGCGAGGCTTATTGAGTGTAATCACCTGCTGGACCCCGTAGACCGTAAACATACACACTTTGAACAAACTGGAACAGCGAGGAGCTGTCAGCGTTTTGTGTCTTTACCTCACACAGCCCCACACTCTCATACTAATTAGTATTGCCGGGCTAAAGGCTAACGTTCAAACAATTATTACATTTCCCCTTTGCAATTGATTTCATAATAAACCACTGACCATTATCGTTGGCACCATCTCTAATTGTGATATGAAATTACTCCTGTGGAAAAACAACTGATTTCTCTGCAGTCTAATGAGAGGCGGCTGAAGTTCAGGATGAAATTCAGACGGCCAAAGCGATGGGAATCTTTCTGTTGATGGTGGCATAAAAAATATAATTATTTATCACTTTAATGAATAAATTTTTAATCACTGCACTTCAGACCATCATTCTAAATACGTCATTCTGACAGATAAACAGTAAATCTGGACAGTTAGTTTGGCTGCAGCTTTTCACTAAATTATCACTGTTTGTACCTTGATGTTATATAAGGAACTGAGTCACGAGGCAAACGTCTCAACCTATTTCAAGCCATTTTGTGAATTTCGGGTAATGACTGGAAGGAAAAAAGTGATGAAAAACCAACAGATTTGTGGCAGAGGATGGGTTGGGCGGTTCTCTGAGACTGGGTAAGGGTTAAGAGCTGCTCTTCCCCATCGTGAAGAAGCAGCTGTTGGGGTTAGGACACCTGATAAACATTCCTCCCAGGGTCCTCCTTTAACAGGTTTTCGCTTGAGCGGAGGCCCTGAGCCGAACCAGGAGTCGCTGGAGAGTCCTGAGTCCTCACCTCTCAGCTGACCTGGGCGGTCGTTGGAGGAACCGTTCAACACTGGGAAGCCTGTGTTTCTGCTCCCCTTATTGTTACAATAACTCTGTTTATCAAGGAAATAGATGGAGGGATTCACCTGTAGTTGAATTACATGCAATTTTGCAAAGGAATCATTATTAACATTATATGAAAGAGTCATATACATTATTCTACTTGAAAAAGACATAATAGATTTCTCACTTCTCCAAATAGAAAAGGAACTGGTGTTAATTATTATTTGTGAAAATGTTTTTGTGAACAGTGAGCTAGAGTGGCATCATGCTTCTGATGCAATATGCTGTAAAAGAGCAGTTCGCTCCTTATATCAACAATTACAACAGTGCAATTCATTACATGCGCCATTTATGGCATCTCTAATGACCGTGTTTAATCAACCTAACTCCACTGTCTGAACGTCCCTGGTACTTGGAGGAAGTGTGTGTGATACATTTTCAGCAAAGCTAATAGGTGGATATTTCCCAAGCTTTTAGCTGTGGTAAAGCCGGGTCGTAAAATATCCGGTGAAAGTTGTTTAAGTTCAAAATTACAAGAAATGGTCCAGTCTTTGCTGTGTAACAGCATACATTTCCGCTGTTATAAAAGAAAAAAATAATGTGTGTGTGCAGCTTTTAGACCCACAACCAATTGGCTTGAACAAACAGCATAGTTTTCCTGCACGTTTCCCTCATAGATAAACAGCATGTGACCCAGTTGCAGATGCACGTGTAGATCACATGTTCTTCACATGTGCTTCACATGAACTCTTGTATGTGCTCGGATGTAATCCACATGTGAATCATGTCTGGCTTTTTATTAGCAAAAATCAGCATTGCTTTCATGAATACTTACCCTACTATCGTCTAATCACCTTTGCATCCCAATGAAAGCATTCTCACAGCTTAGAATGAGTTATTTACATGTACATCGGTAGTGGCACACCCAACCGAAGGCTGCCATGATGCATCGCTACCTTCAGATGTAGCTCAGGTGGAAGACCAGCATTCTGTCAACTGAAGGGTTGGCAGATTGATTCCAGGATTCTCCAAACTATCCTACTCACAAAAAGTGATGGATATTTGTTTTCTTATGTCAGAATGATATCTAAAATCCACTCCAACCTTTCCAGGTGAACTGAATTAGACTTTCTCTAAACTTTTCAATGCACATGTACATTGTTCAATGGTTAAATATTTATTCTGCATCATTCTGTTCTTCAAAAACCGAAAGTTGAATATCCCTAACTTTTGAGTAGCGTACATGCCGAAGTATTTTTGGGCAAATCTGAACTCCAGGTATGTTTATGAATGAGTGATTGTGACATGAAGTGTGAAGCGCTTTGAACGGTCAAATGCTTTATAAGACCATTTAACCTGTTGTCACTGTTGATGATGTAATGTTTACATAGTTCATTAATCGCAAATCTGCAGGGGGCTTTTATTTTGAAATTTACCTTATTCTTTACACTGATTCCGTGTCTGATTTTTCTATCTGACCTGCTGAGAACTTCGTGCTTTCATGCTGAGCCAAAAATGGACTCCACACCACAACGAGACGCTTCTGACCTCTGACGCTCTTATGTCACCTCTGGAGCGCTTTACTGACAAGCAAGTCTGTCATCAACAAAATATGTTCAATAATAACTAATAAAAACTAAAACATGGTTCTTTTGGCTGCACATGTGTGAGAAGATAAAACATTTACACAGTCTTACATGTCAGTTGCAAAATGCAATGAGTTGGTGGCAGTTTGGAGCCCTGTTAAGCATTCTTAGTTTTTTTATTTGTCACGATTTATTTTTCCCTTTAACTGTTAATGTATATAATTAACATCATTGAGCTTGAGTCTGCCAGGACTGTTTCCTGTTAACTAAGTTTAGTTAAAAGTGTAAAAAAGTGTATTTTTTAACATGTATGTAAAGTGTGTGATTACATTTTTGCCATTACTATATAACACCAAGTTGCTAATTTCAATATTAATAAGAAAACAAGGAATGCAAATACATTTGCTGTTTGCTTTTCTCATTGCAATGCATAATGTCATATTAAACCCCACATTCTGCTTCTAAATGCAGCCCATGTAAACTTTCCACATGAGTTAGCCAAATTTCTTAAATGCTGGTTTAGTAATTTGATGGTTTTGTTTGTTCCATCCTGGGAGAAAACCCAAGGACAGCTCACTTCTAAAACAACAAGCTTAGGTTTTATATGTCAAAAGGTTCTCACATCCTGTCCTCTTTTTCTATGCTTTTATTTCTAAGAGGAAAACGCTGATCAAAAGCAGTTAGTGTAAAGAGTTTCTGCAGCTCCCCGGTGTGCCTTCATGCGTGAGAAAAGGCACTAATTAACCAAAGGTAGGCTTGTATTTAAAAATTCAAGCAACAAATGGGTCATTTAAAAGTTTCTGCTACAGTCTGCAATTTTACCTTCAATTAGGAAGAAAAGTCTTCAAGTTTCTTTTTAGTTTTACATCAATATGTGCAATTATGCTCCCCAGTAGTTTCACAGCAAAGGCTCCGGAAATGGGGGATTTTTTTCTCGTCTTTCCTGCAACTTAATCTTTGAATATGTGATGGTCGCACCTACAGCCACATAGATAAAGTTGGTAACCCCATGCACTAAAGACATTCAGATATCTTTTCAGTTTATCACTTAATATTCTGTTTAGATAGCTGTTTAAACTCAGTTTAAATTCTTTAGTTCTCTGTGTTCTGTTCAATATTTATTAGATGTTATTGGTATTAATATTCTAGTTTATTTTTATTTAAATGTTAAAGGTGTAGCTATACATTTAATTCCTCTCTGAGTGGGTGGTGCACTCACTCGCTCACTTATTAAATTAGATTAGCAACTTTAAGAACAGAAACCGTTAATTAGCTTTAGAAATGTTACACATTTTGTCAGGAGGAAAGCAGCACCTTCTGGGGCTTTAAGCCCCTTTCTCACCTTCACCCTCTCCTGCTTCCTGTTTTGTTGCTTGAATTTGAGAAATGAAATAAGGAAGAAGCTATTTCTACAAAAGAACTAAGAAATAAAGCTAGAATCCTTTATTGTAGACGTTGACATGGTAATCAGAAAAATATTTCTTTGCCGCACCCGTCTACACATTAGTGGATGAAAAGGCTGTGGCTATCACCTTTAAGATATGTTCTTCAGATTTCTTTCTTCATATAATAATAATAATTAGGTGTCCAGATACCGATGCCAGTTCCGTACTGCCCGATACCGATGCCAGAACGTACTCGCTCCGATACCGATGCCAGTTCCGTCTCGCTCCGATACCGATGCCGTTCCGTCTCGTCCGTACCGATGCCGTTCCGTCCGTCTGATCCGATGCCAGTTCCGTCTCGTCGATACCGATGCCAGTTCCGTCCGTCGATACCGATGCCAGTTCCGTCTGCTCCGATACCGATGCAGTTTCGTCTCGTCTGATCCGTGCCAGTTCCGTCTCGGATCCGATGCCAGTCGTTGCCGATACCGATGCCAGTTCGTTCGTCGTACCGATGCCGTTCCGCGTCCGTACCGATGCCAGTATTCTTCGCCGATACCGATGCCGTATTCGTCTGTCGATACGATGCGTTCCGTCTGTCCGTACGATGCGTTCCGTGTCGATAGATGCAGAATGTATGTCGATACCGATGGTTTCGTTGTCGATAGTGCGTTCGTCGTGATCGTGCCAGATTTCGTCCGTACGTGGTTTGTTGCCGATAGTGCCGTTTGTCTCGATACGATGCAGTTGGGTACTGTCCGATAGATGCCAGTTGGCGTCGTCGATGCAGCGCGTATACGATGCAGTATTGTCTGGTCCCATACCGATGCGTCCGTCGTCGTGCGTTCTCGTCGATCGATGCGTTCCCGTCTGTACCGTGGTTGTCGATGTGCCGTTCGGTCCGTCCTCGTGCCGTTTCGTACTGTTCCGTGCCGTTCGTTGTGTGCGTTGTTGCGATACCGATGGTTCCGTATGTGATCGTGCCGTTCCGTTCGCTGATACCGATGCGTTCGTTGTGATACCGATGGTTCGTTCGTCCGATCGATGCGTTCCGTTGTCGATACGATGCCAGTATTACTTCCGATCGATGCGTTTTGGATCGATGCCAGTAGTGTTCGATACGATGCCAGTTGGTGCGGTCCGATACGTGCAGTTCGGTCGTGATACGATGCCAGTTTGAGTCGATGATGCAGTGTCTGTCGATACCGATGCCGTTCCGTCAGCTGATACGATGCAGTCGGTCCGAAGTGGTTCGTGTCGATCGTGCGTTGGGTGTTCGATACTGATGAGTTTGGTCGATACGTGCGTTCCTGTCGATACGATGCCGTTCCGTGTCCGATAGATGCAGTTGGTACTGTTGATACCGATGCGTTCCGTTGCTGATCGATGCCGTATTTTTTGCTGTCGATGAGTTCGATATGGTCTGTCGTGCGTTTGTTGCCGATGATGCCAGTTGGTTGTCCGATGTGCGTTCGGTTGCTCGATACGATGGTGTGTAGTGCAGTATCGTCATCCGGCAGTTCGATTGTCGATGAGTTCTATGTCCGTCCGATGCAGTTCCGTTGTCGCCGATGCCGTTGCGTCGATACCGATGCCAGTTCGGTCTCGTCCCATCGATGCCAGTTTCGTTGTCCCATACCGTGCCGTTCCGTTGTGTCCGTGCGTTCCGTCTGTCGATACGATGCCGTTCCGTCGTGATACGTGCCGTTCCGTCTCGTCCATCGTGCGTCGTGTGTGCCGTTCCGTGTCGTCCGTGCCGTCCGGTCGTCGTGCCGTTCCGTCGTCGTACCGTGCCAGTTTCGTCCGGTCCGTGCCAGTTCCGTTGTCGATCGTGCCGTTTGTCTCTCCGTCCGTGCCGTTTCTTTGTCCGTGTGCCGTTCGGTCGTCGTACGTGCCAGTTTGTGTCGTCCGTGCCAGTATGGGTTGTCCGTACCGATGCCAGTTGGGTTCGCCGTAGTGCCAGTTCGTATCGCTCCGCCCGTGCCAGTTCGTCGTGTCCGTGCCAGTATGGGTTCGTCCGTACCGTGCCGTTCCGTTCGTTGTCCGTGCCGTTCCGTTGTGTCCGTGCCGTTCCTTGTCGTACCGTGCCGTTCCGTTGTGTCGTGCCAGTTCCGTCCGTCCGTCCGTGCCGTTCCGTCTCGCTCCGTACCGGCCGTATTGTCGTGTCGTGCCGTCCGTTGTCGTCCGTGCCAGTTCGTTCCCCGTCGTGCCAGTTCGTCTGTCGTCGTGCGTTCGGTCGTGTGTGCCAGTTTGTTCGTCGTCCGTGCCAGTTGGGTCTCGTCGTCCGTGCCGTTCCGTGCCGTCGTCCGTGCCAGTTCGTCTGTCCGCCCGTGCCAGTTCGTCGTGTCGTGCCAGTATGGGTCTCGTCCGATCCGTGCCAGTTCCGTCGTCTGTCCGTGCCAGTTGGTCCGCTCCGTCCGTGCCAGTTCCGTCTGTCGTCCGTGCCAGTTCCGTCTCGCTCCGATCCGTGCCAGTTCCGTCGTGTCGTGCAGTTTCGTTCGCTTGTCGTGCCAGTTCCTCTGTTGTCGTGCCAGTTCCTACCGCTCCGATCCGTGCAGTTGGTCCCCCGTCGTGCCAGTTCCTCTCGTCCGTCGTGCCAGTTCCTCCGTCCGTTGGCCTTTTGCTGCACTCGTCTCGTGAAATACTCGCCCCGGCACCCGATACCTGACGTCATATGTCGTGTGTTGTATCTTAATTGGGGCGATTTGAGTTTTTTTTTTTTAAATTAGAAGCGCTTCCATTACACAAGAAAATATATCTGACCTGTTCTGTTCTGGGTACTTTTCAAAAATTGGCCGTTAGGCGGCCTTTTTTTCCCTCCTCCCTCGGCCTGCGGTTCCCCCTCATACATACATACATAAGTTTTGGACGTTTCATTAGGATCAGTTTGTTGGTGGGAAGTTTCCTGATAATTCTATTTTCTACGCTTCCAAGTTTATGTTGTTCGCTGGAATGAGTTTAAATATGTAAAATTATGACGATGCTGCTAAAATACAGCAAACCGCGGCTGATCAGAGACTGTTTGAGCTTCTAACAGTTATTGCAGTTTTATTTCTTTTATTTCTTAAGAGGTAGTATCCCGTTATACCATGGCCACTTATGAAAGAACAAAATATTGAATCAATTTTGCTGTTTTTTTTTACTGTTAAATTCGTAAGTTTTTCTGAGTGGACTGTTTCCCGTCTGTCTGTGATGCTGCAGCTGTGAACACGGCACCTGCAGCTCGGCCCATCTGCAGCTGTTAATCAGATCAGAGGAAGTCAGACGATTGTTTAACGTTATCTTACGTGATGCAGTTTTATTTCAGAGGAACTGACGGAGCCCAGTAAGCCTGCAGGCTGCGTTCACAGCGATGCGCCGTCACAGACGTGATCTGGCGTCTCCACCCCCACACACCAGCTCTGGAGGCTGGGGGGGTCCAACAATCATCACAAACATGACGCATCACCTGGCTGCAGAATGCTGTTTTTTTCACAACAAACCACCCCCCCCCCCCCCCCCCTCCCAAAAAAAGAAAAGAAACCTTCCTTTTTCACTTTCCCCATTAATTAGGTACTCGGGTCAGTACTCGGTATCGTAAATGCAAGCACTCGTACTCGTACTTGTTCGGCAAAAAAGTGGTATCGGGACATCCCTAATAATAATAATAATGATATTAATAATTCATCCTTTGTTAGGAAATTCATTCTCTGCATTTAACCCATCTCAAACGCATTCCTGAGGGCAGTGGGCTGCTAATTACAGCACCCAGGGGGCAGTTGGTGGGGGTAAAGGACCTTGCTCAAGGGCCTATAGTGGTTCACCCGATCGCCGTACAGGGACTCGAACCCGTGTCTGCCGGCAAGGCAGAAAGAGTACGATGAGGGGAGGGATGGTTGGAATTTGGGGGGTTGTATATGGGAAAAGGGGGCTGGTGCCGAGAAATCCCAAAAAACATGCAAACATGACCACTCTCTGCTTCCGGACTTCTCTTAAAGATCGCTGACTATTTTTCTTTAAGTTTTTTTTTTTTTTTGACATCCACTATTCACAAAAGAGCATAAAACCAGGGAAGGAAAGAATGAAAGAAATGAAACATTCAGCATGTTACAAAGCAGCTCAGAGGGGTGTACTGTGAAGCACGTTTACCACTGGCAGGGTTTCCTTACGCTAGCTGGCTCGGCTGAAAGAAAATCATCCCCAGCATGGAATAGTGGTTTTACAATGGTGGTTCTAAGTTAACCCAGGCCTTTTTCTTTTCGCCCTCCCATTCACCATCCTCAGTCACTTCACTCTTCATCTGTTCAAGATATAGCACACGCTTGGTTTTATTAAAATGAAATGTTTTGCATCTACATTGTTTTTAATGTTCGCAAGAACAGTGAAGCAACACTGCTGGAGTGCATGAAGCCAAAGAAAACTGTTGGGTGAAACTGTTGAACAGAAGCTGATTACAGACAAATACCAATCAAATTTCTAATCTGTGTTCTGTAATATTAGCAGTGAGAACAAATGGGGTCATAATTAATCACCCCTTTTCCTGTAGTGTAACCATTATGAATCAACCTTTTAATGGAAAAGGCATGATTGTCCCTAACTGTCCATTAACAGGGTGTTCTATATTATATTTCATGGTTGAACATTTCACCAATATTCCCTCAATATGTTGCGCACGTTTGTTTTAGCTGATGATATAATCAGTATCAATTTCATGTCTGTTATGAACCCAGAGTTCTCTCAGTATCAATCAAATCAGAAAATTTCAAGTAGTTTTCACAGTTTGCCTTAAGTTATACGACTACTGATGAAACTGTCTAAAAGCTTTCAGGGAAAGAGCAAAGTGGAAGATATTTGGCATCAAGTTCAAAACTCTATAGATGAATAATAAATTAATGCAAATGTATATGAGGATTGCTAGTTCAAAACATTAATATTTCTAGTATGTTTTTGTTCATTTTAAAGTAGAAAAAGATATTTGTTTTTTAATAGACATAAATGTTTCAAATGTTTCGACAATCTCATGGCCACACAGTGACACCTTCAGCATTTAGACTGCTCCCCTGTAGACCTTGCTTCCATTGTGTAATTCTGTGTCACACTAGCTATGAAATCTTAAGGGAAAATGAAGGATTGATTTATAGCACAAAGGAAGAAGGCTGCACTTTTGTTTTCCTCAGTATCAGTGGTTTTCCCCAGGTAACAGTGAAGATGGAACAAGCAGAGTAATTGCTGATTCTCTACCTGGCAAATAGAAAAGAGCGCATTGTTGGAAAGACGTGTTAAAGGGGATTTTGGGGCTTTACCGTTAAAGAATTAATCAGGCAAATAGGCAATATGATGATACTGATGTGTGTAAATACCATGTCACTTCAGGAACTGTGTGTCAGAGACAGCTGAGCTGGACCTCCAGCACATCTTCTGATTCCACGGTCTCCCCACTCATGTTACCTTTAATCAGTTTTTCGGAGGGAACTCTGTACCCTTAGTTTAGCTACTGTTAATCTACTGTCTGATTTCCGCCCTGATCCAGTGCCCAATCCGAGAGGGTAAACCCGGAGATGGACGGCTCTATGCTGCAAAGAAGCCACCTATCCTGGTATCATCCACTCGGTATCAGGGGTCAAATACATCCCACAACAACAACCTGGTCCTTTGGTCTATCCCTGTTCTGATGTGTTTATAAGTTCCAGGCACCAGTGTTACCTGCCCATGAGAAGGAGGTTTCTGACCCATCTGGTATCCTGCCAGGGTCCAAGCCAAGACTGGTACGACACGTCTGCTAATGGACAACAAACCACACAATCCACCTTTCAGGTTGGTCAAATGGTCTGACTTTCCACCCAAAATCTTTCTCTTTGAGTCAAGTCTGATGAGCTGAAAACCTGATACATCAGGCCATTTGATTGACCGTTAACCTGCCGTAATTAGACTCAGGCTCGCTTGGCCCACAAAGATGCACCCCGTGCTCTACGTCTCCAGGATCATGGCAGTCAGGGACAGTCGGGGCGCGTTCATACTCTGGCTGTTTGGTCGGGATCATGGTCTGCTTTGATGGATACTCTGCTTGGTTTGGTGCAGTGAGAACACCAACCACATCCTGGTACGCACCAAAGAAGTGGACTTTGATCCGCCTGAAAGCTGAGGATCTCAGTTTATTTGCAGACTATCGGACTATCCAGTGTAAAGATTTCCACCGCACCTAATGATGAGGTTTATCGACCACAATAAAACATCAAGAAGAAGTAGAAGGAAGCATCATTTGGGTAGGAGGAAAAACAAAGCAAAGGGCACGTGTTCTAAGAAGCCGAAGTCAAAACAACTGGAAAATGTGTCGACAGAGAGAGTAGCTTACTAATAGCAAGCAGAAAGATTTCCACTAAGAGTCCAGTTTCCTCCTTCTTCTTCTTCCTGCTTTTTCATCATTGATCAGTGGTATTGAGGAGCATCGCCCCCTAGCGCCCCCTAACTATGGTGGTTTAACCAGGCGGTTTGGTTCACCTCAATTACTGCATTTTGAATGATGTGAAATATTTAAAATCCCCACCCAATCGGACCAAGTCCCTGGACTTTCCTGGTGTGAATGCACCCTCAGTTGGTACAATTGTTACTACCTTTACTCTGGTTCATCTGTAAAGGGTTAGATTAGTCTGCACAGCATGCACACATTATAGGGGGGGTCTGCACTACCTTGTAGACTAGAAGGGTATGTTCTGAGGAGAGGTCCTGGATTAGCTGGTTGTCTTATTGGAGTTCCACCATTCCTATCCGAACAAGCCCTCCAGGACCACCAAGCCGAACAAGGAGCCATTGTCAGCTGTTGATGGAACGACTCACCTCCACGTGCTGAATGGAGATGGATAAACTGCATTTTCAGCTTTTGATGTGCCACGTAAAGCCAAGCCAAATGGTAAAAGTGACAGTAAAACTGCAGAGGAGGGTGTCATTTTCTCACAGTATACAGTGTGAAATGATAGAAAACGAAAATAAGCACTTGACTTTTCATGCAATATAGAAACACGTTTTCATGAGACCAGGCTGGTGAAGGCCTCCCGCTTCCTGGATGTAACGGCTATTTTAGAATAGTTTGTATTAATGCCTCTACTAAAAGGATCCTGCCACACCGGTAAATAAATAAAAATCTCAAAATAGCCAGACATTTCCCAAAAAATCTTTAGAAAACACACAAACGGAGAGAAACTCCTGGGACTGCTGAACAGCTGCAGTTCGAAAAAGTTTCAACTTTGATTTCCCGAGCTACACAAAATAAAACTACAAAGCAAGACAATATAAAAGTATTTTCTTACCATCAGGCCCACAGACATGTCAGGCTTTTTAAAAATAGTTGATGAGCTTATCATAATATGCTATTTTTTATTATTTAATTATGTTTGATAGACCATCCTGTCACTCTGTAGTTATTTGATTTTATGTCAAGTTTGCATAATTTACTCTCCCTGAGTAAATTAGGTAATGAGGTAATTTGGCACATTTGAAGTTGTTTTAGAGTGGTCAGTTTTAATGCAGAGAGGACATTTAAAATTGTTTTTCTACCAGTTCCCCAGTCTAATCAGTCTGCCTGGTTTGTATTTCATAATATTGTTTCTATTTATTGTTAAAATATTGATTACCTGCTTAATTTTAACAGTTTGTCTTTTAAAATTTTTTTTATGTCTTAATATTTGTGTTTGTTAATTTTGATTTAATTTTATGTGGAAGTATTTTGTTATTGTTGGATTCTATTTGAATTTGACCATACAGGAAAAGAGAAAACAAAATAACAGATATTTTAAGGCAAGTCTGCTAATGGTACTCAAAGATAACTTTTCTCTCATGGCTCTGTTATACTGAAATGGGCAGTTTGCTAGCATGGTTTGGTTTTATTTGTTGCTTTATCATTGCGTTTCTGTACCAGTAATACTCACTGAATACTAAATTACACTGTACTATAAATCAGTCCAATTTATTGCTTTGATTCCTGGAGGAAACATTCCCATCTCGATGCCAGCAGTACAATGTATGAGGACAATACTGTCACCCATTGTGCACAACAAGTCAGTGAATGGTTGGATGAGTCTAACAGTGCTGTGGCTCATTTGCTGTGGTTGTCACATTTATCTGCTCACGACTCGGTAGAACACATTTTGGAGTTTTTGTGCATAAAGGAATCATCACCATAATAAAGGGAGAATTGGGTTACAACCTTACAAAAGAGGTTCTGTAAATGGCAGAATTGTAAATCTGTAGCAACATGGTGGCAAAATACATTAAGATCCTTGATACTGTATTTTTTTTTTTTTTTTTTAGAAATTGAATTTATTCCCCGTCTGTCTGTGTCACTTGTCCCTCTACAATTTAAGCTTTTAAAAGTCATGCAAGTCATGCTGTTCTGCATGAAATGAGTCTGCTCATTGTGTTTAATGGATAAAAACTTGCAACAGATGTGACTACAAGCCACATCTTCCCCAAACATTCAAACTAAACATGAACTACATTTACTGAATGACACAATCAGGGGAATCTATCTATAATGTGGCAACTTTTGGAAGTGCAGACCCAGTTTTGAGCTTACCAACTGCATTTATGGTGATATTGCATTACTATGTCATATGCTTTAGTCTCGGAATGTCATGCTTAATGCAGAAATCTGTCTGTCCTTATCAACTGCTCTCACAGAGAGCTAAAATCTCAAGAAATTCAGTGTGACAATGGAGTGTGAAATTACCCTGCCTGTGTTGCATCAGCCTCGTAATTCTACCTGATGATAATTAATAACGATCCACCAGTGAGGCATTCATGCACGGCAACTCAGCTGCACCCTTGTGGCATTTGACAAAGGCAGCATGGAGACAGTGGTTACACATGTGAGATGAAAGGAAACATGATGTGAACTGGGAATGTCTGTTGCATTCAAGCTTCATCAGGTGTGCGACTGGCTTTATAATATCTAAAGGAAAAAAAAAAAGACTGAGGGGCGTAACAGTATGCAGCTACGGGTGGCTCAGTAATGATCTGATATAGGAACTTTAGTGGGGAAGAATTTAGGCGGCTCTCAACTCTCAAGAGAGATCACAAGCCATTAGCCGCTGCTTTAGGGACCAAAGAGCCTGAGTCTGCTGAACAGTTCATTAATGTTTTTGCTCCTGTGAAACCTGAAGGAAGAGTAGCGGAAATGTGCCCAGAGGCATCACTCTGCAGGTGGGTTGGATTAGAACAAAGGATATTTAGGCTATAATTGAGCAAGACAAGTGAAAAGGCTGCATTTCTATAAATATATCTGTGTATTTTTACAAGCAGCATTAGCCTGAATGAGGATCCGCTCACAGATAATAGCACCATTATCTCCACACTGAACCACAGATTAACCTATTTGTCAAAAAAACGATATTACACATCTTACCTGATAATGAGCAACTCTTGACTTAATTTGCCACAACCTTGATAACATTCCCCTGATCAAAGACTGTTCTCTTTCCCATTATGGCTTATTCAAGCATATATTAGAACAGAAAATCGTCCTGGTGCCAAGAAGCGACAGAATTTCACTACAGAGTCATGGAGGAACGGCAGCCTAGCTTCTAAGCTTAGCTTCTGACAGCCATGTCCACCTACATGGATAACTTACTGTCATCCGTTATCTTGTAACCTTATACATGACAGCCACCTAGCTTTTTCACTCTACAGATGTCCTGTCATTCCTGCAGGGTTTGAACATCAATATCTGACAAGGATGTGACATGAAAAGCTTCAGTTTAGGAGCGACAGGAATCCTGGCTCAGAACAAATGTGGGCACCAGAAGAAGAATTGGGCAACCCACTGACACCATAGAGCTGACTTACAGCAAGAAACTGGCTCATTGTGGAAATCATTACAATGTTATTTTCCCTCTGAATCTTTTGGAAAAAGAATATTCTATTCATTAAGTCAGACCTAATGTCTTGGATCTGTGGCCCAGGAAAAAACATCTCCATTAACGGTCTATGGTTTGATCATATACAGTTGGGAAAGAAACTTCATTTGTCTGTATTATATTTTGTGCAATTGAACGAGGGGCTTCTTTTTATTTTCATTATTTTTGAGTCAAGTATTTTTCTTTTCTGCCTGGGAAAAAACCCCAACATGCAGTAAGTGTCTGCGCACACTTGCATTTGCAACACATCCACTTGGGTCATACAAATAGTCTTCTTGGTATAAAAATGTGATTTCTTATTCGGTGCATATATAACAGGTATGCCATGAGAATTGGTTCTTCAGTTATTAACCTGCACCAAATTTTCTTTTTCTTTGTTTTTCCACACACACAACAGAGGTGTTGTAGACAGAAACAGCCAAAAGCCAGAATACATGAAAGCAAATCCCTCAAACCTGTGTAAGCAGTTCAAAAGCGGCCTATCAAAGTGCTGCTATCTGACATGCTGACACCGAAACATTCCTTATATATTCTGTCACATGTGCCTGTGTTGCATCACTGGCAATAAGCATCTTATTTTCAGAAACGCATCTAACGGCACTGGTTCGGACGAACGGGAGATCAATAAATCGAGCGCACGTTCTAACTTACATTTCAGCTCAAAGCTGACTTTTCTGTTATTTTCTGAGCCTGAGCAGCAGGTCAGCGCCTGATCTTGATTTGTTTGCCATGAGTGGAATCATTAAAGAAACATATCTGGTATTGTAAACCAGCATCAGATTTCTCTGACACACAGTTGTGCATGTAAAACAGTAAACACAGTGGTCTTATTTCAGCTTTGGTTTGGATGCCTGTGTGGATAACATCAGCTTGAGTGCTTTTAAAAAGACCAAAAAAAGAGAGAAAAAACTTGGACATTGATGGCGGACCCTGAAGGCCTCATGAGACTGATAATGAGAGAGCTGAAACAAGCACACTGAAGATGGATGTTAATTATGCCTCCTGTATCTGATGAAGGATCAAGAGCTATAGGGAAAACGGTGGCAGTGGATGAACATTTAATTGTGATTTAATGTGATAAGGTTTGATATAAATGAATTAAATTAAGAACTGAGTTGTACATAATACAGGTTTTGTGTTTGCGCAGTTGTATCACACGAGGCTGAATCTTGGCTGGAGCCTTTTCATGGGCAGTTTGCATGTTCTCCAAGTACTCTGACTTCCTCCCACAGTCTGAAAACATACATGTTAGTAACATGTACTATCCATACCGTCCAGTTAAAGAAGGAAAAAAATCAGCTGTCGGTTAAAATGACTGAAATTCACAAAAGAAATAATAAATAAGAATTCTATGAAAATCATGACACTGAATTTGAATTGTGGTTTGAAAGAAATATTGAAAACAAACACACGAAAAATAAAAAAAACAAGCATGATGGGGCTCCAAAGCAATCAAGTGTTTTCTCTAATGTTCAGAGGACGTCTGCCCCCGTTGACAGGTACGTTTGTCCACTGTTCATGGAAAAGATGCTCTAATGTGTCTGGGACAGCTTTATTTACTTGTTTTCTTTTTTTAAATGATTTCCAAACACAATTCAAACAAAATATCTTATTTCTTTACATTATAATTTAGTCTTTTTTAATTATTATTCATTTTCTTTAGTTTCTTTTTATTTTAATTACTATGGTGAATTTCACATCTCTAATTGGAGGATATGAATCATTTTGAGGACGACCGTACGTTTTCAGTGCCTGGATCTGTGAAGGTCTTCAAGGACTGAAAGCTCAACAATAAAGTGACACTGGACAGATTAAGTGTGCGTAAATATACTCTGCATTCACCGGTAGAAATGGAGGCTACAGTGTGTAGTGCGAACTGTGTATGTATAGAAAATGAGCTGGCAGGAGACGTTGGAAGAAAGACATCCTCTTTGGAAGAGGTTGTATTCTGGTAAACTGCATCCTATTTATCAGTCAGGATTTCGGACATGCTGTTTCATGGCAGACCTGGTGTCCAGATGGTGCAGTTGGAGGACCTGACTTGTGCTGCCACCTCCATCCTGGGAGGTTTTAAAGTCACATAAAATGAAGATTTTCTCAAGGGCTTGGGAAAATTTCGACATTTCGAACAAGCACAGATTGCTGTAGGGTCATCGTGCATCACGTCAAGGCGTTTAACTGCAACTTTTAAAAGAGTTTATATTAAATAAAAGTGATTGTATTTAGAATCTTCTGTTTGGAAAGGACACAGTGATGTCTTATGTACACTTACAAGGCTTTGATAGCATGAACAAAACCTCTGGAAGCTTAAAGAAAAGCTCTGAATGTTGCAGGGTCACTTGTTTTGCAACTTGATGAATAAACCGTTGTAGACTTCATTCAGAAGATAATGACTAAATTCCACTCTGAAAGGATTATTCATCATGCTTGTGATGGAATGTCCAACAGAAACTTTTGAAAAATTAAAGATTTTTTTTTCACTTTTGATCCAAGGTGGACTATCTCCACCTCTCACATCCCCCTCAAAAGATCTAGACTTTTATTTCCTCTGTCCAAAGATAGTTGGGCCTCCTTCACTAGTCTCTTGAATTTGTACTTAGGCCGTTCTTTATGAAAACCCCCCATTACATCGCTGAATTGTTCATATCTTTCCTCTTAGATTGGTGAATATAATCTTCATAAGTTAAACTATGAGATCGCATTATATACTAGAGATCTCATAGTTCCAGATATTCCAAGCAGAGCACTTCGCTCTCAGACTGCAGGTCTTCTGGTGGTTCTGAGGGTCTCTAAGAGTAGAATGGGAGGCAGAGCGTTTGGCTATCAAGCCCCCCTATTATGGAACCAGTTACCAACAATTGAGCCAAAACACTTCTAAGAAGATTTAAGAACCATTAGCTAATGAGGTCCATTGTTCAGAAGTCAGATGCAGCTTTACAAACTGAAGCTGCTTTTTTTGTTTTTTGTTTCAGATAGAAAGGGATTCCTCCTTCACTGCTTCCAAACAAAGCATATTCAGTCTATTTCTAGTTATAAAGTCGTGAACTTGAACGCTTAACATGCTTACTGAGCCCTGGGGAGTCTGAGATGTAACTTGCGGGATTTTTGCAGTTTCTGGGAGCATTGAACAGTCTGACCTGAGTGTGAACTTCTGGGAAGATTGGCTGCTGTTTTGAATGATTTCTACTGGTGAATAATCTCTCTGAAAGACTCTAAATAGTTTGGAAAGAACCTCATAACCCTGCAGATTGATGGGCAGCAGCAGCTGCATCTCTAAGATCATTGCTAATGTCTTTCCTCTTTGGCATTAACACACCTGAATGGTCCAGATGAGCAAACTGCCAAAACCTCTGTTTTTATATCATGGAACTCTAATTGATGAAGTTCGTTTAATCAGATGTACTTCGTAAGCAGCACCTGCTGCCTTCCCTCTGAACTCCTATGGAGTGTAACATTTTCTCACATTTTCTTCACAGTTTAGATGAGTTATCAGAAATTAAACATTAATAAAGTGTAATATGTTAATGTTGATTTGAGGTTGATCTTGCCAACGATTTAGACCTGCTATTAGAGCAACACAGCATTTATGTTACCATAGTAACTTGTGCTCTCCTGCCTCTCTGAGTTGCAAAGAGCACAGAAAAGCAGAGTCCTGCTTCAAAATAGCAAAATAATTCTGAGAGCCATGAATTGGAGTAAATGACAAAAGAACAGACTTACAGTATAGAAATTTCTCTTTTCTCCGCAGATTGGTTTTAAAAATAACTGTAGCTGCATTGTGATGCTCTTCCTTTATTCAAGCTCGGTGTAAGAACACCTGCTATGAAGACCGACCCAACTTCAGAAACAAATTCATTAGCTTACCTCTGTTTTTAAATGGTACAATAAAATCAATCAATCCAACTTTACTAACAAAGCACTTTTCATACATTTAAAAGGCAACACAAAGTGGTTGACATAACGAAAACAAATGCATATTCAAATCAAAGATTCACACATCCAAGGAGCTATATACTGTAACACAAAACCCACACATGCACACATATAAACCCCAATTTGACGAGAGAGACAGATTTCCATTGAACCTTCTAGTTCAAATCCCGGCTAAAACACACTGTAAACTGTCTTAAAGGAATAGTACACCCACAGAATGATGTGTCTTCATCTTCTACTCACCTTCATGCTGAGCGAGACTCTGGAGCACTTTTTTAATATCTCAAATGCAGCCAGAGATCGGACAGGTTTTCGTTTCCCCCCAACTGTCCCATAATGGAGTTCACCGGCGACTGAACCAAAAAGGTCCATAAAAGTCCACAAAAACTTGTCAATATTCCTCCATACTGCTCGTCCAATGTAATCCAAGTGTCCTGAGTGGGTAGCGTCCAGAATTTACTGGAAACCATCATTTACTAGATTTTTATAGCCTAAACAGTACTACATCTAACATTCGCGAAGCGCGTTCACGAAACTACGGAAGCCTCGGCGTTCAGCGCCTACACTGCCGATAATGCAAGCGTAGAAGAAGAAATTGGCTGTTTACATTGTGCTAAGAGCGACCGAGCTGCGGACAAACACAAGAGGGGTTGGATATTGATTTAAACAAACAAAGAAAGAAAAAGTGCGCGATCTCGTGTGCTGCAGCTTCAGTAGTGTCGTGAACTCGCAGGGGCGCGCTTCGCGGCAGCTACACATAGTACTGTTTAAGCTATAAAAATATACTGATTGATGAGGTTTTGAGTAAATTCTGCACGCTTGGATTACATTGGAGGAGCAGTATGGAGGAATATTGACAAGTTTTTGTGGACTTTTATGGACCTTTTTGGTTCAGTCGCCGGTGAACTCCATTATGGGAAAGTTGGGGGGGGGGACGAAAACCTGTCCGATCTCCGGCTGCATTTGAGATATTAAAAAAGTGCTCCAGAGTCTCGCTCAGCATGAAGGTGAGTAGAAGATGAAGACACTTCATTCTGTGGGTGTACTATTCCTTTAAGTGAATAGGCATAAAAACACTTATAGTAAAAACCATCTGTAAGTGCTCTGATTCAACAATAACTTATAACTATTTATCTACAAGACGTCCCATGAGGTGCTCAGTTGCCCACAACAACCTGTTTACTGATTTTCATCTGGAGGATTGAGGACAGTTTTTCTGCAAATATATAAGTGAGGCTTGTTCTCAGCAGTCTCCACAGTGTTTCACTAAGGGTGAATCCCATTTCACCCCTTAGCCCTTCCCCTCCGTTTTGCGCGTTCATGTGTGGGGGTAGGGGTGTCCCAATACCTGTAGGATGGAGGGGAAGGGCTAAGGGGGAGGGCTATATACCCCTTCAAACGAAGATTTTTCGAGAGCACACTTCAAACGAAGGGGTATGAAAATCGCTGGGACGATGGCTGCTACTGAGTCCAAAAACATCCACAAATGTAAATATTTCTCCATAAATAAAGTTTAAAAAGTGTAAAAAACCATTATATAGTCTAGTTTAATGCTGTTTAAATGTTTAACGGTCATTTTTTTTTGCAAAATGCACACACAAAAAAAATCGCGAGTACTACATTGACGCTTTAGTTATATAAACGCTACCAGGCTGAAAACCAGCGGTGCTCTGCAGCCCTGATAATCTGGATGATCAATAAGAAATTCGGCAGCATCGCTGCTGGTCTTCATGGTATAAAACACAGGCAGGGATGTCATGCAAAAATTGAATTTGCTTGTTAACGTTAATCCACAACTGTAGACGGCTTGATTTCTCCAGATTTGCGCCAACAGCTCAGCGCACATCTGCTTACACACAAGCCGGCGGAATCACTGATGACGGATGTGATTCTTGAAGGGGGGTCCCAATTTGAAGGGGTTGACTTTCACCCCTACCCCTTGTAACTTCGTTTTAAGTGCAAGGGCCAAGGGGAAGGGGTAAGGGGTAGGGGTAAAAAAGAGAATTGGGATTGGGCCTAAGAGGGTAACAAGGTAAGCCAACGCCAGTGAAAGCATACAAACATGGTGTTTCCCATTTGGACACGGGTGAAAGGTGGGTTCAAACTTCAGAACAGAGGAACAGGCTGCTCTGCAGTAGCCAAGAGAAATGAAAACCAGTGGTTGGTTAACCTGATGGTTCTTATTAACTCTGAGCCACTGCTGATTCAAGCAGAGCTGGCCCAAGGCATGAGCAAAGCAAATAACAGCGGCCTCCAGACCACCAGGGGGCCCCCCTAATGCTCTTAAAATGTCAAGATATCTTGATTTTTTTTTTTTTTAAAAGAAGAACATAGAAAATGCCATTAAATATTCTGACTAAAAATGGTAAAACACACAAACTCTCAATTCTATAGCATTTTCATCATGGCTGCATGTAAAATAATACTGATTTTATTCATTTCTATGGCAGGTGAATCCTTCTGTGCTACAACACATGCACAGACTATAGTTTTTGCACCACAGATTAATTTCGTATCTCTGAGGTTCACTCATGAAAGAAGTGAAGGAAATGTTGTAGTTGAAGATTGCAAGTTTTGTTCTAATTAGGCTGCTAAAAGTAGAATCTTGAGTTTTCCCCCCTGAAAATAGACGCTAGACTTGTGTTCGTAAAATCAGTCTCAGTCCGCTCCTTTGTTTGCAACTCCGTCTCTTCCTGTCTGTATTTCGTCTTTTCCCTTTGTTATGGTGGGGTTCTGGACATTTCTAAGGGCATGGCGCTGTGTGGGATAAACTCATGATTGGAGCAGATGCCAGTCACGCGAATTATCAAAAATAAAAATAAAAATAAATAAATAAATGGCGGATGCAGTGAAGAAATCAAGTTCCTCCATGGATCGGGTCTGATAGTAAATGTAGGTGTGGTAGAGGACTGTGAACTCCAACTGTAAATATTGTCCACTTTGTCTCATTATTCATATCTTACGCAGTCACGTTTGTTTTGAGTGTTTCATCAAAATTAAGGATGTTTTGGAGTTCTTTTCAGGAGGGAATAGGAAACAAACAATCAGACATTTTAGAACATAATTTAAAACTTTAAGTGGGTGAGTTGTTCTTCTTAATCCGCTTTATTCCTTCCACAAAACCTCTCTCAGAGTCTGCTATCAGGCTGCCAAAACACACTCATAAATAAATATCCTGTTTAAAATCGTCCTACTTATTCCAAACTGCTCTGCACTTCATCACCTTAATGTGCTTATTTTAACAATGAGAACTTGTTCGTATTCATTACACAATAAACACGCATTTCATATTTGTGTATACAGACACACATCAGTACTTGGTACTGGATGGCAGCATAATTGATTGATTAGCTTACCCTGATGTATCCAGCAAGTTACCTCAACAAACACTGGCTTTCTTAAAAATTTACAGCAGGGTCTGTGAGGCGTTTCCAAGGAGCTTTGGAAAGTTGTAAAAATACAATAAAAATGTTTCACACTGTAATTTAAGAAAAAGAAAGAAAAAGACAAGAAAACTTATAATGTAATATTTTGGACATGTTTTCATTTTGCCAGTGAATCCCTCATCCTGTGGTTTAATTGCTGCTGTCAGTTCATATGATATCATAATATTCATATTTACCTGTTTCAGCTTCAGTTCTACTCGCTTGACCTCTGTGTGTCTCTACAGCTGTCTTTCATTTCAGCAAACATGGTGCAATTATCTGCGTTGAGTAGGAAATAGATGAGGAAAGTATACGAACTGGAAGGTGTTTCTGGTTGGACTGATATGTGGAAACATTCATTTCTTTCCCTCCTTCTCTCATAAAGGATGCAAGCTCAGGTACATGAAAACTGAGATCCACAGAAGAGGGATAATCTAATATTTACATTTATATGAAATTAAGAACTTTCACCATTGCTGCTGCAGCACCGTCTGCACAGTCAGTGCTCTAATCTAATCTGACAGCAGTCAAAATGTATGAAACATCTTACTCTACTATAATGAATTCATATCATTGAGTACTAAAAGCAACAGTGAGATGAGCTGATAATCTATAATGACAGCAAGTTAAAAACAATACACGATATGCTGGCTGTCAGTGTTCTATAGTAACAAAGTAAAAATACTTCATTACTTTACTTAAGTAGTATTTTTTTATATTTGTACATTACTTTACTACTTCTATTTCTGAGTACTTTTACTTTTACTTCACTACATTTTCCGAGAAAAATCAATACTTTTACTCCATTACATTTACCTGAGCATCTTAGTTACTAGTTACAAAATAACAAGGAACGTAACAGCCAATGAACAATCTTTGTTTGTTGTAGTGGGACTAGTAGCAGCCGTGTGCAGCCGTCTCTGAAGCTAAACACACCTTTACCTGCCTCAGCAGCAGGTGAACGGCGGTTCAGCATCACTGGTCTGGTCTTCAGTCCAAGAAGAACCAGACTGAGTTCTCACATTTTGAGAAACAACTTCTTTGAGGTTGAATAAAAAGTTTTTCATGGTTCAGTCACGACTGGATGGATAGTTCGAGTGCTGTCGCACTGCAGTCGTGTTAAAGTTCAACCAATCAAGTTTTTTGTTTGTTTGCATCACCTCCGAGCACCAAGAGTTTATTTGGAATGATTTATATTGAATGTACGTGGGTATGAATGTTGGTAGGCATGCATGCAGGTCTGTAAGGATGTTTGTGTGTACAGTATTTTTCTATATGGTTGGTTTATGTAAGGAGGTATTGAAGGTCCTTTACACTTTGCAAATTAAACTTAAAAACTAAATTAAACAGAAATAAAGAAAATGTTAAACTAAATTTCTGATTGCGTTTTATTAACAGTACTTTTTACTTTTGATACTTAAGTACATAAATCTAGCTACTTTACTTTTACTCAAGTAATATTCTAGAGGCGACTTTCACTTTTACTTGAGTCATTTTCCAGTAAGGTACTTTTACTTTTACTCAAGTATGGCTTTTGTGTACTTTATACAACACTGCTGGCTGTAAGGACTGTTGTCCACGACATCATCAAAACTCTCTAACACCCCGTTAGATTTTACCTGCAGGACATACAGATGGGTTTATTTACCTCTCTCATGTAACATATCAATAAAATGGCTTTAAGATTTCATAACTCACAGTCCTCACACACACAGTCTCCTTCCATCACCGAACCCAATTTTGAACCAGCCGGCGCATTTAGACCAGGAAAAAGTTGGTTTAAAACTGAGAGGTCTGTTCTCAGCTGGAACCAAAAAATAGTGGACATGAAGCGCAACATCAAAAGAAGAAAAAAGAGAAAACTAAATTTATCTGTGGGCAACGATTCGCCTGAACGTCAGAACGTGAGACAATGAAGAAGGACCATAGCAACAGTTTTGAGATGCTTGATAATTACCACAGCAGCCCCAACCGAGCCGAGCCGAGCAGGTATCACCCCCCACCCTTCGGTCTTCCATAAATGCAGATGGTGCGTTGTTCAGCTATGCTTACTTTGGTCAATCAAACCAATTCATCGTGCAAAAAACCTGAATGTTGCTGCCGTGTTATGTTGCTCGGAAAACAATCGGATTTTTAGTTAAGTTTGTGGTGACGTTCTACCGTCACAAAAACTGGTTTGTTGCAACAAGTCCACCAAAGTCAGATGTACTATTGATAGTTTTCAGTCACGTAACCTGCTGGGAGCTCTGGTGGGTAAAAGATGACGGGACGCCGCATCTCAGCAGACAGACTACAGAATGATTGTTTGAATCAGCTGTCAGTCGCCGAGAAGGAGAAATACAGAAATAAGTTGGAAGTGTTGGACACTGGTGACCCGTATAGAGAAGCGACTGCTGGATACGAGCCGTCAAACATCCCCACGTCCCTGCTGAGCTGCATTCAGACATATTTACATCCGTCTGGTTGAGGAGCGTCACCGTACACCGCTGCCAGAATGAAGGTGTACACGAGCACCGACAGGTCTCACTAAAAACTACTATTCAAACAGAAATAACAGAAACAGAATAATTTCCTCCAGTTTTAACTTGTTACAATTTCAGGTTTAGAAATGATGGAGCGCTATGAAGACGTAAATAAAAAGCATATAGGACATGTTTTACATCTTGTGTTTGTGTTATTAAGCTGAATATGAGTGTAGCAGGATTTCCACATCCCTCCTTTAGGAGTTTATTTGCGTTACCACATCCCTCCGTTTTAGCTAGCAGCTAGCATCAACTCATTAGAATGACAGCGGGCGTCTGGTCGCCTCCATATGACAACAAACCGCACCGACACGTATACATAAGGCTTTATTTATGGTTAAAGGGTGATGACATTACTGACTGTTGCTGAAGTGTTTCGCTACTAATACGTGTGAGTTAGAGGCTGGTGGAGGGGCGGCCATGTTTACTGTACCCGGGGGCCGAGGTGCGTTTGATAGAGCTGATCCACAGATTTCTCCTCTTTGAGGACGGAATGTGGTAAAAACCAGGTAAAAACACAACCCCGGCCTTTTTTTCCCGGCAGTTTGTGCACCGATTGCAAAACAACCGTCTGGCATTATCCAGCAGCGTAACTGTGTGTTTCTCTGGCCTGTTATCAAGTGTTTTTTGCCTGCCAGGAGGGCGTTCCCTACAGACAGTGACGTCACAAAATAATTATCCGTTTGGTCGTTTGTGCACACCTCAAATTACACCCCGTCAAAGTGTATTTTACAACTCCCTGACACCCCTAGTGGGGGCAAGTGGAGAAATGACACAGAATACACAAAACTGTCCGACTGAAGAGAAGGTATGCGGAGACTGGAAAAGATATTAAACACTTGATTGCCATATGCTAGTGTATATGTAGTGTAATATAAAGCAGACTATTTGAATTCTGTTTGTTTATGTTCACTGAGGAATGTGCAGGTAGCCTAAATGACGTGCAAAAAGTTATTGCTAGCCAGCACAGTGATGTTAGCACTTGAAATGTGTTATCTTTAAAATAACACCATTTTCCCCCATAAAGCAGAGTTTTAATTCCATGGAGACATCCTTTTGTCCTTTAAATAGGAAACTTCTGTCTTGTTTACTGATTAATACCTGTATATAACTTTGTAGCCTAATATAAATTCTTGCCTGCTAGTGCAGGGATAGTGAAGCAAATGCTACATTTATAAAATGCAAATGACATGAAATGGACTTAACTTTGGCCTGACTTTTTTCCATGTCTGGGTTACAGAAATATGTTGGAACATCATTCAGATCCATGTATCTCACGTATTTCTGTGAGATTGAGTTGGGTTGAGGTCTAATCACTTCCTTCCGGTTCGTTGTTGATAGTGTCCTTAGCAACCACCGTGGCAACAACCAAAAAACCTGAAAGAATGTGTGTCAAAACGGAAAAACTATGTATCTTATACATAAACAAAATGGATATTATGAAAACAAAGTGTAAATTTGTCGCTAGAAAAGTTATCAATACAAAGCTAAAGCCACAATCTATTTTTAAAAAATACAAATTTCTACCAAAAAATGGAGGGATATCCGCCATGTTTTGTTTGGTCACACCAGGGAGAAACGTGGCTGTCATGTCACCACCACTGGAGGTTGCTTTTAATAAAAACTTAAATATAGTCCTTATTTTGGTGCATGCACAAACAACCAGGGGTCCGTTGCACAAAGCAGGTTCAACAAACTGAGTGTAACTCTGAACTCTGAGTTGATACTCGGAGATACGAAACTCTGAGTTTTCAGTCCCAGAACAGCTGATTTGAGTTGGTTTAATCAGCTCAGGGTAACCCGGGGTTTTAAACATGCTCTACCATGATAAAAAGCCAGCATCAATCGAGCACCAATTTCACGAGTCACCATGGCAACGTATACGCAAAGGCGGGGCTGCGCTCGCCATTGAATGGAACAAATTTCTAAAGCCTCATATGGCGAGTTTGAACTGCTGCTGCTGCAATTTAAAAAAAAAAAAGTAGATGTCTATTTGGTTGAATGGTTTGTGCATCTATCTTTCACCTGGGAGGCTGGTGTTTGAATCCAGATTTGTACGTTTATCTCAGCCATTTTATTTATTTAACTTGGGTGCGATCCCGCGAGGAGAAGTGCTTTTGTCAGAAGCATTAAGATGACATATCTGTCACATTTCTCAAATGCCCTGCATCTCCAATTAAAGAAAAAAAATCTATTTGCGAAAAAAACGCAGGGCCATAAACAATAACCTGTCTGCTTTGAGGGGAAAGCGTATGGCAACATGAAAAAAGTCACATCTGGGATCGAACCACAACTTTCTGCGTGACAGACGTTATCCTCGTTCATTTACCCAGAGATAGAGACAGTTTAATGGTCAAATAATCAGGAAAAACCATCTTCGGGAAACAGAGAGACGACCTCCAGCTGTCACATACGGCCAGTAATATTATAAATGTACGGAGGATCAGCTTGTATGTAGATAATTGACTGTGACGTGAAACTGTAACACCAGAAATGACAACTGTCGGGAAATGAGAGAACTTCTATCCGTGGTCTGATAACGATCTCCGAATGTTTAACTCTCCGTAGAAATGCAGCAGCTTCCTCCATGAAACCCTTATCGAAAGAACACGTCTGTAACCTACCAACTCTGATTTATTTTAACATGTTTTATTCGATAAGGCAGCAGCCAAAACTCACCGCCGACTGAATGAATGCATGAGGAAATGAAACGGCGAGTGTGGCTGAAAGTGGGCGGAGACAGAGAGAAAGTCAAGGTTTCTCCACATTAACCTGCTCCCGACCAGGTTAGTTTCAGAGAGTCTGTTACCATGGTAACTGACTGAGGGTTTAAGTTCCCCCTCTTTGTGCAACAGGCTAGAGTCACTCCTCTTTCCCTGGGTTGAGTTACCTGCCTTTGTGCTACGGAAAACTCAGTTTGCCGAATTTCAGGGTTAAACGACTCAGCGGTTTCATTAAACCTGCTTCGTGCAACAGACCCCAGGTCATACTGTAAGTCTAACTTTGTTGGGTTGGTTACCCGCATTAAATGGAAACCACAGATCATGTTTGAGCCTGACGACTTAACCATCACCTTAACCAAATTTCTAAGTGGTTAATAAGTCCTCCCACTTTGGTTCTGATTCTCAGGCCTAAAGTTTTGAGACTCCAGAACTTACGGGAACCAGAACAGCACTAGCAGCTGTTATTGAAACTATCGTGCCAGTAATGAAGTGTGGCGGTCCAATGATCATTTCCTGACTAGTACAGTCAAATTATCACAGCTTCACTGATGTTGCTAAGCCCTTATGTGAAAAAAGTTTGACTTATTATTTATTTGGTAGCTAGCTAGCTAATGACAAGTTACCACATTGATCATGTATAAAGTCTGAAATACAATGTATAAGTGCGACTTCAGCAACCCATAACAAGTTAAGCCTAGCAGTGCGATAGCTTTCTGTTTTATGAGACCTTTCATATCTTTTACAAAAATTTCTCTTTTTTTTCCTGAAATAGAGCAACTGAAGCACATAGAGAAAGATGAAAAGCAAAGGTAGGGTAGAGTTTATTTCAAATTATTCCTTTCTGTCTGTCAGGCAGATGTTTGGTTTTAGGAAAATGGATTGGATGGAATAAAACTGGTGCAGAAATAAGAAACAATTTTCTTTCTGTGCTTCTAACTTTTCAGAGACCTGACTTTGCTGCAACACAAGAGAAGGATCGTCTACACTGAGACAACACAAGAGTCTCCAGGATCTGGGTCGGACTCTGACAACAATTGATTATTAAGTGTAAATTAGAAATAAAAGCATATATAGGGCTATATATAATTTTTTGGCCACAGAGAAAGCATGCGTGTTTGTTGCTGCTGTTTAAATTTAATATGTTTAACCCCCCCCACTCCCCCGTCTTCACTTTTAGTCTGACCATCCACAGAGAGATTTTTGCTGTCATTTACTTTGTGTCCTCTCCCTCCCATTGTTTCATCTTTCCCGTCTGATCTCTGTTCATCTTTCTACATGCTTCTGGCTGTGAGTCTGCATTTTTCTGATCTGTGGTTGCTGCTGACCAACTTTCTCAGTACTTACTGTCCTATTTTGTCAAAGAAACCAGGAAAATTGAAGGCTTTTGGTGTAAATATCCTGGAGTAGAATCAAAATATCCCATTAAATGCATATATACACACACCCCAAAAAATAAGTAAATGCTGTATTGAAATTGTCCTAAGATAAAATACAGGGTAAGTTATTTTTCAGCCGGCTTTGGATGAAATGTATGAGACATAACTGATCTTAGAACAAACAAGAGATCGAATCGGATTCTGGCTTGTTTGCGACCCACATCCCCCCCCCCCCCCCCCCCCCCCAAGAAAAATCCATTCAGAGCCAAGGAAGTACTTCCAGTTCTTGGCTCAGTTTCTCAAAACGTGACAGAATGAGGACAGTCTAATTTGATATATGGTGATAAAATTTTTGCTTCCTCAGCAGAGCATAACAAATTAGTATTGAAGAATGGTTACACATTATTTCACACTCCCCTTAATTATGGTGAGATAAAAGCTTAATTATGAAAAAAATTGCCTCACTTTTCCAGAATGTAAGTTGTTTAAATGTCTGACAAGTAGTGAGTAAAGAAACAAAAGGCAATAGGGAGGCCAAACATCCACAGGGAGGAAAGAGAGGCTTTCTCTTTGAAAAGATTTGGCAAAGACTCTTGGAAGAGTATGCATGTTGTGTTAAAGCCATCCAACAATGCAGAGAGCAACATAATAACATGTTATTGAATATTTGGACCATACAGAGCATATACTGTAACTTAGCAACCTACTGTACTCTACACATGAGACGAAAACACACCACTGTGTCAGTCTTGGTCTTACTAACATACATGTGCAATAAATGCGTGACTGGCAGATAGATTAGACTTACAGAGCGTGTCTCATACTGTTGGAATAATTTACCTGCTAAATCCATTTCTGACTGACATGAAGCAGTCCAATCAGGGCTATCATTATCATATTTATCAGTGACCACAGCACATCTTCATATAAAGCGAAGGCCACATTTCAAAAGAGCAACCATGCAATAAGAGCAACAGCCTGCCAACGTGTCATCGAAACAAAAGGTTACCATAACTACTGCAGCAAGGCTGCAGCATGATTTTATCCCTTCACTGCAGTGTGATAACGTCTCCAGTTCTTGACTTTCTGGACACATCCAATAAATGAATCAACATATTAAAGGCCTTATTATTACATGAACAAAAAACACAACAAATTACGATAAGCAGACTGTGTGCTGTGCATGGGCACCTGCAAAGTGCACCACCCAAAGTCACGATGCCTCCACTCGTCCTCCCCACCTTTCAATCCATGAGCCTTTGATGATAGGTTGCATTAAGTCCCTCAAATCTGCTGTTTACTGCAGTTCAAGCCTCCTCAATCCACCCTCCCTCCCTTCATCGTAATTAAATTGGTGAGCAACACCCCCCACCTCCCGCCCCACCTTGTTTGCCTCATTCATTGCAAATGCATGACCTTTCCTTAGAACAATGATCAATCAATAGGTGTTTTCCCTCATCGGGCTCTCGCAAATTAAAACCGCTGAGTGAATTAAAAGCCTTTCCCGGCTGAAGTTATGACATGCAAGCGATCTTACTCAGGATGGGAAAAAGGCCAATCATCAGCATGTATATTTATAGCGCATATTTTGCAAGGAAGAGCCAAAGAAGTCACAAATAATTTATTGGCATTGATGGAACATTCTAGGTTTGTTATATGTGAAAAGCACAAACCCCCATGGCGAGATTTTACCAGAAAAATAAAGAGTTTTACAACGGCAGCTATGTTGGATCTTAAAGGGCTTCATCTTGTTCAGAAAGGCCACACTGGAAGGTAAATTGAAGTGTCACCATAAAAGACGGGGAAAGGAAGGATGCTGTGTAACTGCTGGAAATCTGCTGCAGTGTTGGCTAATCTGCTTTCCATCCCATGGAGGTTTCAGGAAAACTTTTAGAAAATGGCAAAAAGATTACAAACTAATTCCCATCTCTATCTAATACGCTTATATTCATACTAGGAAATATCCTTATTGGGATAGATGAGTGATGGACTCAATGTAAATGCTAAATTGTCTGCGGTGGAGTTGTTGGATTGCAGCAGATGTCAATCACAATAACAGATGGGAGTCCATCAACAGATTGTGTTGTTTCAATAATTTTTTTCCTCAAACTTACACTTTCCAGATGACACAGAGACATCTTCCAGCTGGGCTCGGGGAGGATCCTCCAAGTAGCTGCTGCATTATTGATTAGATATGCTAATACCACCTGCTTCTGCTTTTGGGATCTAATAAAGTTTCCAAAATGGAGTTAATAAAGTCCACTTACTGTTCAGCTTTGCCTCCTGCAGCCAGGTAGACAATCTTCAGTCTATCCATGGAACAGTATGAGAAAATAAGTGTGGTGCCAAATCATCCAGTTCACAACTTTGAAACTCCACTTTCTCATGGTGAGTAATTTTGTTCTGACATTTTCAAAAACAGCTCGAGCCAGGGAGTGTGATCTTTTGAGGATTGAAGCGGTCCATATCAATGCGCTACGTTCTGTTTTGAGCAGAAAGCTTAAAGATAGGGGTGGCAAAAAGGCGAAATTATGTCATGTCAAATACTAAATACAACTTTGTCCAAGTTTAAAATGAATTTGTTATAATTCTACACCTAAACAGGTTTAAGTTTTTGTGTTGGTTGTGTCTAAAGAGGGATGCAAAGCCAACAAGATCATCAGAAACTCACACATATACTAGTATTGGAGCCTCTACAGTGCTCGTCCCTTCTTTATATGAAGGTTAATCAAGCTTATAAAAGCTCACTGGATACATGAACAAAACCAAAGCAGCACAACCCGCAATGTCACAAGTGGCTGGATGTGCTGGTCAGCAAGCAATGCAGGTCCTTCACTGGCTGTTACTTCATCAAGGCCGGAGTGAGGCTCAGCTCACTGGCAGCTGAACCCTGATCTCAGAAGTTAGAGCACACCAACTCCACAACTGTGCCAAGACATGGACATCTCTTCAGATTCCACCAAACGTGATCATAATAGAGCTCTCTGTACCCTAAGATGAGTGCGTGATTGCAGCTGAGGAGGAGAAACATGCCAAGAACCAGAAGTTGACAGAGGCGTGCAGGAGGCAGGGATGGATCACCTTCTGCATGGTCGGATGACGAAGGTAGGGACCCTGCACTTTGGTGACAAAGAGGATTGTCAAATCAATTATAGATGCAGCAGATAGACTGACAGGGGAGGCCCCAAAGTGAAAAGCTGCTGGGACGCAGGTCAGGGGACGGATACCCCTGGCTGGGTTGCCAGGGAGAAGGTGTCTGATGTTTCAACAGACCAAAAACACTTGATGACCCTGGGAGACATCAGTGATGATGATGAAACCCAGTGCTTCCTCAGGAAGCATTGGTGAAGTTAGGAATGCATGAGCAGAGCGAGCTCTGAAACATTCATCCATCGTCCATGAAGATGCATCATTTCAAGAAACATTTCTTTCCGGACAATTGCCCACAACAGTGGGCCAACAGTAGAATCAGAGGCCCGATGAAGATTGTTTCAGATCAGGTAACCTCCATGCAGCGGCCCGCATGTCCATCCCTTTAGCACAGGAGCTTCTGTTCTGTAATTATGTTCTCTTGGTGACTTACGCTGAAATTCAGGTTTTCATATGAAAACAGTTTTAACCCTGTTTGAGCAGAAACCGTACAGTCTTCTTCCGTTTATCTGGGGTTGGGTCGCGGGGGCAGCTGCCTAAGCAGGGAAGCCCAGACTTCCCTCTCCCCAGCCACAGCCGCCAGCTCATCCGGGGGGATCCTGAGGTGTTCCCAGGCCAGCTGGGAGACGTAGTCCCTCCCGCGTGTCCTGGGTCTCCCCGGGGTCTCGTCTCGGTGGGACGTGCCTGTAAAACCTCCAGCTGGCATCCTGACCAGATGCCCGAGCCTCCGATTCTTGCTTCTCTTGATGCGAAGGAGCAGCAGCTTTACTTTGATCTCCTCCCGGACGACCGAGCTCCTCACCCCATCTCTAAGGGAGAGCCCGGCCCCCCTGCAGAGGAAACTCATTTCAGCTGCTTGTACCTGCAGCAGCACATAATAAAAATTTAAATGGGAAGATGTACTTGACTTTGCTTTCAGTTCAAATCTGTAGTGATGATAGTATCTTTGTGCTAAATCTTTATATTGTTTACTCTAGAAACATTAAAAACATGCTGTTTTGTGCTGTTATGACTCGTAACTATGAGGTTTTTCTTCTAGCATGCATTTTGTTTTTAACTTGGGGTGGAAAATAAAAACACTCATACATCATAAGTGATGAGGATCAGGCTGATCCCCCCTCTTTTTTAGTGTCCAAAAATAAGCGTTAATAAATTCCCTTCCGACCTATGATTTTTAAAACTCTCACGCATATAATTTTTTGAGGGGCACACAACCAAAGAGAGAGGCAATGTGGCTGCCGTGAAATTCTCCACCATTCCCCCGGCAAATTCTCTTCTTTTCGGATAGCTAGCACGTGCTTTTTCAGGAAGATCCAGTAGGCTAGTCTATGATTTTCAGCTTGCGTCATCTACTGTCGGGAGTATTGTATAACTTACTTTGACGGCAGGTTGAAAGGCATGAAGGGGGAGCAGGTGATCAAGGTTGATGTGCCTCCACACTGAAAGTGAAGTGAATGTGGTCACAGAGCAGAACAAGGACGCTGTCGTCACTCATCTGATTCCAGAGGCTAGTTGCATTTTGAAAGCACACAGCTGTGTCACTTTTCTGCATCAGGTCAGTATGAACAAGTAAAGGAGAAAGAAGTAAGTAAACGAAGACATCTTTTTGTACCTGAACGAAGAGAACAGCTCGGAAAAGCATTTTTTTTCCTCTCCACATCCCCTTCCACATTTATTAATTCCAGTTTAGACCATGGTACAGAGCCAGCACTTTTAATAAGTTTATTTAGTTTCCTGATGCTGCAGCACCAACAGATGGCTGCAACCAAAATTGCATTTCCCCCCACTTAGGACTGCTCCTGGTCAGACTGGGACACAAAGCCAAGTTTAATACTCCATTAATACTATACTTCCACATACACCACACCATCTTCAGTGGTGGCATATTTCAAATTTAACATACTTTTCATTGCTGGAACTATGAACAATAGAGCAATTTAGATAAACATATAAAGGAAAACTAATAAATATGAGACCTAAAAAGTTACATGTATTTCAAATTTATAAACAATTTCATCAGATTTTTTTTTCCTGTGAAGAGCAATGTAAAACTTCCGTCCGAAAAATGCAAACCGATTTTCTGCAAAGCAGATTCAAAGGCCCAACCCAGCTGTTACGGGGTGGAGCAACAAAGTCCAGGACTACATCCAGAAGATACCGTAGGTCCCAGTAATGAACTGTTCAGTGAATGCCTCAAACAGCTGACACCCAGCATGGGGAAGAGAAAGTGGACCCATCATAGAGAAACACCAACACATGGCACAAACTACTAACTGATTGAAGGTGTGGTGGCCATAAAAATGTCCAGTCAGTAGCGAAAGAAAGCTGGTCTGAGAGACAGCACAGAGGTCTTTATCATGAACACATTTGTCCACACAGCAGTTAGTTTGTAGGAAAATAAAGCCTTTCAGACATTGCTAAGCTACTGCGGTGGCCCTCGGCAGGGAGCTTCAGCACCTCTTCCGTCTGAAATATCTCAGGTAAAATAAAATCATGCTGATTATAATATAAGATTTTTATTGCACTATGTCATATTATAATAACCTTAAATCTTTCATTTATTTTGAACATGTTGAAAGAGGAGGCAGCAGCATTGCCTGTATCAGTGCTTCTCAGGAACCACGGCCCTGCAGGTCTGATGGTAACCCTACATTTACACACCTGCAAAGAACTTCATTAATCTGAATCAGGTGTTGGAGTAGGAAGACATGAAGACATGCTGGGTGGTGGGTCCTTCAAGACTGGAATTGAGAAACACTGCTCTAACAAAATATGTGAAAAATGAAATGAAACATGTACACGTACACACACACATACACATACATATTTACATACCCATAATAACAATAATAATCTGAATTCAACACGTTCAAAACTAGTAAGAAGTCCAACTTATTTAATCCGTTCCCTTTGAGTCCTAAAAGATCTTGTATCCCTCCTGAAAAGGTAAACATGCTCATTTTTTTCTGCACAAAATCTGTTGCAGTTGCATTTATGTCACAATATTCATTTGAAAGTCAGCTTTAAGTTGGAGTTGAAGGCAAAATGTTGATGCATACGTACTGTAGCCTCTTAAACCCCAAGGTCCCCCAATTGGGGGACTTTGAGACTCACTGCAGCAAAAGAGGCACAATGTTGCACTAATTATGTAGCAATGTAGCCAAACCATACATCAAATTAAACAGGAGAAACTGTGCTACAAGCACATATAAGTCATTTTAACATACACCAAGCATATTAATGTTTAAATATCAAAATCTAAATAAGGTCAGAGCGTCCACCCACTCTGCACATTTCCATCGCTACCTCTCTGATACTTCATGGTAGACAAACAAACAGCACATCACATGAAAGCTAAGATCCTGACGATTTCAACAGTACCACTATTATTTCTCTACGACAAAAACTCAGTGAACCAGCAGCCAAAGAACACAAACATAAACAACCGCTTACTTAGAATGACTAACAGAAATTCTGTCTTACACACTTGAACAAAAGTCCCAAGCGTTCCCTTTATTGTGACACCAAAATGACTCAAATAGACCATGTAGATGCAGAGATATACTCTATTCATTTTGGGTATGTCATTTTCAAGCAGAAACCTTAGAAAGAGCTATAGAGCTAAATGAAACAGCAACTGCAACCAAAGCTGTTCATACTAGATTTTATCACTAAATATGAAACTATAAGAGAACAAATAAGGAACAGAATCGAAAAGTGATATCAATAATGTAACAGTAATCCCTAAATTCTTAACAATACCTACCCCTATTTATACCGTATCAGCACAACCAGTCCATTTGCTGTTGTAAGTGACAAAAGGACAGTCTGTGCATGTTTAGACTGAAGAGACGAGTATTGCAATGGCTTTGCAAACAGTATGGGTGGCCATGTGTTTATTCAAGCTTCAGACAGCATTAGAAGATTTCATGAAGAGTTTAATTATTTACGGCGATCATGCTTTGTGATTTCTTTGTGCATGTCTCAGTACAGAAAGTGAGGGCATCAGTGAAGAGAAACAAGCCATAGCCGAGGAGGAAGCAGTCCTCGATTCGTTCTGCATGGCATCCTTTCTATTTTAAAACACCCAAAAAATACAAAAAGTAAGCATGGCAACAATGACTGTCCTTCATGCCTATTACTTACCGTCTCCACCTGGGTTTTCATGCTTTTGCACATGGCCTATTTTACTGAGCGAGAGGTAAAAGAAAAAAAAAATAGTCCAAGTGCTCCAGTGGTGTATTAACCGAGGCAGGTTTTTCATTGGAGGATTAAAATAATGAGAGGTCATTACCATGAGGGCAAATAGCAACGTTGCTGTGAGGCAGGCTGTAATCACAAACGGTGTTTCTGTTAGTTCTGTTTAATTGATACTACATGAGAGAAAAAAAACATATGAAACCTTTAAATTGTGGATGAACTGTTTCTCATTGAAACTCTTTCTCATTGCAAAGGTCTAAAAGCAGCCGAGTGTCTCACTGAAATGAGATAAAACAGAACCCCCTCCCTCTTGATAAAAGACCTCCATGACACAGTATTTCAACAACTCATTATGGTGATATATAGCAATTAATTAAGAAACATTATTCCTCCTAACCCTGAGTCACCAGATAAGACCCCTCCCCCCCCAACGCACTAGAAAAGGAAACAGGTGCGTGTGCAATGTTCCCCCCTCTACATGTTATTAATGATTTAGTTTCAAGGGAGAATTACGCACATTGCTTTGGAGATTAATGGAGGAGGACAGGAGAGCAGAAGCCATTCACTCGGAACAGTCTGCACCTGTCTGCAGCTTTCTGATGGCTTTTACGTGCAAAATGCTCCGGACAAGACACTGCTAAGAGGATAGCGGGAGCTCCTCGGTCAACTAATATTTCCTTTAGCCCCCTATGATCCTCAATCTCATCCTTCTGCTTTCTATCCTCCCCTCCTCTCTCCATCTCTATTTCACTCATGCACTTGCTGCAGACCTGCTCCCTTTCTACAAGCCATCTCCTGAACATTTCTCAAAGCTTCCTGCTCCTTTCACACAACCCTGAACGCTATGCAGGGGTGGTTGGGTGAAACAGAAAGTTTGAGTGAGCCCTCCAGGTTCCCTACAAAAGCACACACATACCTACATCTGCACACAATGTGTTCACACAACTGCACACTACTTTTGTCACCTCTAACGGCCAAACAACACTTCACACTCCCACACTGCGATTTCTGAAGTGCAGGAGACATGAAAAGAAAGCTTTCTTGGAGACTTCCAAGACATGCAGGCCACTATAGAGGTAATTTGCAGATGCTTCCCCCCTTTTTTGAATAAAAGGTTATGTACTGTTTTTCACTTGGGCATGACTGGGCAAGTATCCGCAGCTTCAGGCATATTCCCAAAATGTCTGATCAATTGGCGTGAAGCACCAGTAATCCCTGTATATTAACAACTGCTCAGTGTTTTGTAAGTGGAGTTCATGAGCCAATTAAATTTCACACAGCAGAGCTTGGTTTTCAGCTCTCTTGGGGCCAGATTTACTAAACTAGGCAAATTAGTGCAGAAAACGTGCCAACGGGAGAGGCCGGTTATGGGATGAGTGACTAGCCTTGTGTTGATCTATGAAGATGAAGCTAGCTCAGTCCAAAAATGACCAAAAAGCTTCTACTGAGACCTACGCAGATAAGTACTGGGATGCAAACCAGCAGACCTGCTGGTAATCAGGTTCTGTAATGACGGCACAGACGAAGCTTGTTTATGGTGAATGGACTGACATTGACCCTGCTTACCACTCGTTATGCTGCTAAATAATACTTAACGGGATAAAACACCCACAGAATGATGTGCCTTCATTTTCTACTCAACAAATCTGGGGGGGTTCTCATTATCTGCCGACTTTCATATAATGGCGGTGACCAGTGCTCGAAGCAAAAAGGTCCTTAAAAGTCCTTAAAAACTTGTCAATATTCCTCCATACTGCTCGTCCAACGTAATCTGAGTGTCCAGAGTGGGTAGCGTCCAGAATTTACTCAAAACAACGTCATTTAGTAGATTTTTATAGCCTAAACAGTACTACATAGCACATCTCTGATGAGCGTCCATGCAAGTTCACAATACTACAGAAGCCGCGGCAGACCAAACCAGATGAGAGCGCGCATTTAGCACCTACTCTGCCGATAATACAAGCATAGAAGAAGAAATTCACTGTTTACATTGTGCTAAGAGCGAATGAGCTGCAGAAAAACAGGAGAGAGGTTGACTATTAATTTAAAAAGAAAGAAAGAGAAGAAAGAAAGAAAGAAAGAGAGAAAAGAAAGATAATAGATAGATAGATAGATAGATAGATAGATAGATAGATAGATAGATAGATAGATAGATAGATAGATAGATAGATAGATAGATAGATAGATAGATAGATAGATAGATAGATAGATAGGAAGAAAGATAAAGATAGAAAGGCGCACTCGTCTGGTTTGGTCTGTCGGGACTAACAGTTCTACTGTTTCGTAGAACATCCAAATGTACCAAATTCGAGTAAATTTTGAGTAAATTCTGGACGCTTCCCACTCAGGACACTTGGATTACGTTGGACGAGCAGTATGGAGGAATATAGACAAGTTTTTGTGGACTTTTATGGACCTTTTTGGTTCAGTCGCTGGTGAACTCCATTATATGAAAGTTGGGGGGAAACGGAACCCCCCCCCCCCCCTCTCCCCAGTGCTCCAGAGTCTTGCTCACCATGAGGGTGAGTAGAAAATGAAGGCACATCATTCTGTAGGTGTACTGTCCCTTTAAGTTTCATCATTATTTAATGATAAGAAATTCAGAAGATTTCAGTTTTCAGTTTGAACACAGTTGAATTTCTTAATAGTTTTGGCAACATCACTTCAGGACCTTAGAAAGTGCAGGTCTGGAGAGATTATAAAGTTAGCAAGGCCTTATTTTAAGAGTTTTTTTAATTCACCCAACAGCCAGTTATAGCTAATGTCTCCTCCAAAGCTCATTTGTTTTAGTAGGATGTTATTTAGACAGAAGGCAGACATGATGACATTGTTGGCTATCATGGCCCAAAGATCTTATCAGACCTCCTTCAGAGCATCCTGATAATTTGGAGAATTATAATCACTGCAGTTGTATTTGTGTTAATAAAAGTACTGAATAAATAAAGTATTTAAGGTACTAAAACAATATCATAGGAATCCTCAGTCCTGGTCCTCGAGGGCCGGTGTCCTGCATGGTCTCCCTGCAGCAACACTCCTGAGTCAGACTCAGACTTGTCTGCTAAACCATGAAAACATGCAGGACACCGGGGGGAGGACCAGGACTGGGGATCCGTGCTATACAGCTGCTTCAGATGAAACTGTCTCCAGTTTGTTTGACATACTGCAAATTACATATCATATATTTGCCTTTTGTAAACTTCCAGATAATAAATACATCTATGTAAGATCACCAGTTCATGGGAGAAGGATCTTGCAACCCAACCGAGTGAGGAAGAGTATTTTCAACATCGATTAAAATCTTCACTTGTAATCGACTTATACTTCATAGAATACAACATGCACCTCAGCTTCTTCACAAAAGCAGCTCTAACAGGTCTGTGCTGTAAAAAATGTCAGTAGGAGAGACGAACATATTCCATCATGGTTTTGGAAAAATGTTAAAGAGCTATGTACAATTCTACGTATGAATATCAAACATGAGTCTGCATTTTTCTACCAGAAGATTTTACCATCAAACCTTTACAAAACACTTTGCTAATGAAATTCTTGTTACGAGCTCGACAATGACCACGTTTACATGCCATCAAAATTCGGGTTAAGGTCAATATTCCGGTTTCTGAAAGATTAGGAATAACCCGTTTACATGCGTGAGCAGACAGAGTTACTCCTGTTTACATGATTACTGAAATCAATTGGAATATCCCGACCCAAACCGCGACGCACGGAAAACGTCATGATGATGGTGGATTATGAACCATCCGGGGCCACTGCGGTAAAGCCAGCCAAGACGAGTTACTGCCAAAATAACGCCAGTTGGCTTTACCGCGGATCCGCGAGAGGCTTGACTGCAGTCCGGAGTGCTGGTACTGACCCACCAGCTGTAGCTACTTAACGGGTCACAGAAGGAGAGATTGGTGCTCGGAGCCAGAGCTGTGCACATCCACACTTCCCGTTTCCAGCAGAGTCCCCAAGACAGATAAAGTTCTGCCGTCAGGACTGGTGGGAACGGTTGCAATGATGAAGTTAACTGACTCCGGCTGGAGTCAGTGAATTTTCCTGTCACGCCTTCACCAAACTTTGCCAGACGAGTGATGGAGCCCCGCGATGTAACTGTTTGCACACCAGCTCCTCTCGGGATGCGTGTTGCCATGGTGACGTATAAACTAGCAAGCTGTGCAAAGCACTGTCTGATCGCTGGTACAAAATACTCCCTGTAGTTTAATCAAAAGACCAAGAATCCTTGCAGATAGAGCATGCGCAGAACACAATTAAATATTCCTTTCAATCGAGATATTCCAATAAGCGTTTACATGACCAAATATTCCGGTTAGAAAAGGAGTAACCCAGGGGTAATATTCGGGTTTTTAAAAACCCGAAAATGAGCATATTCGGGTTTTTGCCAGTGTTTACATGGCCGTGCGCAACCGGGTTATTGCTAATATTCCGGTTATGAAAGGGTTATGAAAGAGTTACTGGCTGCATGTAAACGCAGTGAATGTGTTTTGTTCCAGTGGATTAGAGATAAAGCTCAAACAGTAGCATGGTGGTAATAGAGAGATACACAAGGTCATACCGATGGAAAGGCTCTCTGCTACGCTAAAGGAGACAATACACTTTGAAATTTGGCAAGCTGTTTCAGCTCACTTACAATTTAGAATCACAGATCCACAGAAGAGGCAAAGTCTTGCTTCCAGAGTAAATCCCAGAATCTCAGAAAAATCACTGGAATGCTTTGCTTATTAATAACAATAGCAATAATACACTTTGTTCCTGGGTGCTTTTCATGACACTCAAGGTTGTTTTGCAGTGAAAGATGCATTAAAATCTGATAAAATACAGTAAAATACAATAGGTTGAAGACATTCAATGGAACTTTTAGACCTTCAGAATCTGCGTTTCTGACTCGTTTTGATGTCACACCAACATTCATTATGCACATTTTCAAGCCGTCACTGCCCAGCGGCGTCCCGAGGCTCAGAAACAGCAGTATGTTAGTTTTCCATCCGGGACGCCGTCGTGATGTTGCAGCAGACTGTTGGTTGTACATCAGATATGAACCTGACATGAACACGGCGGGTGTTTAGAACGCATCATGTTGGATTCGGTAAAGAAACGCAAGGAAACATTACCGGAGGAAGAGAGGAAAAGAGAGAGAGGAAGGGACAGAACAAGAGTCAAGATGAGACTGTCTGTTACTGTCAGGAGTGAATCTCAGGACAGGTATGATGAAGGATGCTAGTTTAGCCATCGATGGGGGGGGGGTCACTGAGAAATCTGCTAAATGTTCCGGTGTGTGACTTTAAAAGAAAAAGGAAAAACATTTTTTTTTAAAGTACACAACAGACAATACAATACATAGTATAATGTGTTGGTCTATGGCTTTCTGATATTATCGGTCTCCCGATACTATCGTCCAATATGAGCATAAAAATGTGATATCTAAAAATTTTGGTGTTGGCTTTTAATCATACCGATATTTCCACTAATGAAATCTCATGAGATTTCACAACAGAACGCAGAGATCAATATTTCACCAGTAAATCTTGTTATTCCATCAGCGTTGGTCCAGCATGTAGAAAAGTCCCTGTTATTGTAGGAGAACTTCATTTCCCAGCATTCCTTTCAGAGTCATGTGACTACGGTGCAGCTGCTGCTGCTACAGACTGACTCGCTTTGAAGCTGCTGATAATATGTCTGGTTTTAAGTTGTTGGTTAAGTTACCAAGTTGTTAGAAACATTAGAATTAGACACATGTTGATAATTCCTGCTGGTTTCTGATATCGATCTGGCAGCCAGATGTCCAACATGAACTCCTCTGGCTGAGTTAAGGAGATTTTGGGATCTTTACTCTCAGAGCAGAATATAGTTGTATCTCTCAGAATATGAGAGGTACAACCTCACAGTTGTCTGCAATCGGTAATCGATAAGTTGACGTGATCGGTATTAGTTGGTATCGGAAATTAAGAGTTGGACAATATTGGTAAATTGGATATCGGTAAAAAATCCGGTATTGAACTTCCTTACTCACAGTTTTATTCTTTTCTTTTTTGTATGTTTTGAGGTACATATATATATATATATATATATATATATATATATATATATATATATATATATATATATATATATATATATACACACACACACACACACACACACACACATCAAACTGTGTGTATATTCTTTTTTTTTAATATACTTCCCTCTTCTGTGGTACAAGGTGCCTGTTAGTATTCTACAAAAAGCAAACTAACACAAACTCCAGATCAACTTGAAAAGTGTGTTCTTCTAAATTTTGAGTAGAAAACTCTCAAAGAGAGACTCTAATAAATATGTACGCTCGAGTGCCAGCAGGCAAACTATCAATGTTTCTCTGTGCCTATTTTGTAATGTAAATCCTTTTATTTATTTTCTGTTTTTTGGTCTTTTTTTTTTTGTTCACAAGGTTTGTACCTCTTGAAAGCTGTTCAGAAATCTAGCCTTCAGCCTGGCAGATGATGCTGAATACATGCTGGTGCTGAGGATGCTGCCATCCACAGAGCTAATATTGTCATACTAGACGGTAAATCGTGAAAGGAAAGTAGCAATAATTGCATAACATGAGTCAGAAAATTTATTATGTTTCCAGTTTGTAAAGGTTTTACAAAGTAGGAGTAAAATTTGGGACTGCTTCCACATGCAAAACGAAAACAATCCACTCTGCTCACAAATCTGTCAGCTCACATCATGCATTTGTCTTCTTGTGTCTATATGCAGGGTTGTATTGAGAATAGGGAAGGTCACTTCTGCTGACAGGGAGCTAAATTCAGAATCCCTGTGATAGCTCAAGGCAGACTCGACTGTGCTGATGATGCTACAATGTCATCTGACTGAAGAGTTGCTCTGCACGCACGTGTAGAAAAGTTGGATTGCAAGGAGCAGCTTCTAAATTCAGGGAAAATGCTAAACAAAAACATCTAAGCAGACGGCAACCTCGGAGGCTGCTGGGTTTCATGGTCATCTACCAGTCAGAAGGTTGATGATTCAATTCCCAGCCTCTCCAGTGATTCAAAGCCGTCCCTTCAAATTAGCTCATTCTGCAGGCCTCCTGTAACACACTGAGTACCGCTCGTCACTGTCCCACCTTTATTTTTCACATATATATATATATATATATATATATATATATATATATATATATATATATATATGTTCATACCGTCAATAAAAGAGAAGGCTAAATTGACAATCGTAATTCAAATCACAAAAACTAAAGAAACTGATAATAAATAAAAAATTACCAAATTTTATTTTCGTGAAACAAGATATTGGTTCTGAATTGTGATTGCAAAGAATAATTGAAAACAATAAACAAACAAACTGTCTCAGACACATTAGAGCATCTTTCCCATGACCAGTGGACCAACATACCTGTCAACAGGTGCAGACGTCTGATTGGACGTTAAAGAAAACATCTGATTGCAGTGATTTATTTATTTCAAACCACAATTCAATATCAGTGCCAAGATTTTCATACAATTTTTACTTATAACTTTAGTCAATTTCAGCTAATATTTCTTATATTGGAGGGTTTGAATTTGAGGACAACTCTATGTATATATATATGGACTATACATACATACATAATATATATATATATATATATATATATATATATATATACACGTGTGTGTATAAAGCATTCATATTGCAGGAATCCCTGGCTTCACGTGTTTATGTCACTACCGTATAACTGGGTCAAGACAGAAAGCCGCCTTTTACTTTCTTCCTGTTTAACTGGAGTTTCCTCTCCACTTTCCACCATCACCATCACCACTGCCTAATCTCAGGAAATTGACAGAATCAAAGTGCACTTTGTGCACTTTGTGCACAAATGCACTTTGCACAAATGCACTTTGTGACTCCTGTCTGTGAAAAGCGCTATACAAATAAAGTTTACTTACTTACTTACTTACAAAGTGAATAACTGATTTGATCTGCTCGTCACTAGGCTGCTTCTATTATATTAATTTGCCTTCATTTTACGGGAAATGCTGATTTAACTTCTTTGAATTAAACAGGGAGCGTTAAATGTGAGGTTACACAAATACTTCAATGACTCAAACTAGTCTGACTCGTCTCCATTTTTTTTGTTACAAATAACCAAAATGTCGTATTTTAATTCCAATGGTGTGCAGCTGTGAGAGAATCAGACTGTTACCAATTTGTTTGAGATTCTAAATAGTGATGTTAAACTGTATCCTGCTTTAATGTCTACAGATAGAAATTCATTCCTTCAGTTTTCTTTTAAGTAATTTGAACATTTTATAGCTCATTTTTAGGGATGTTCGCTTTAGGCTTTTTTACAGATATCGGATTAACCCATACTGTCCAACTTTTAAATTTCCATGTCCAATATCAACCGATACCGATAAATGCAGAGAACTGGGAGGTTGTATCTCTCATATTACCATATATCAGATACTAGCAGGTATCAGATACTACCATATATCAGATACTAGCAGGTATTAGACAATACTATATATCAGATACTAGCAGGTATTAGATACTAGCATATATAAGATACTAGCAGCTATCAGATACTACCAGATATCAGATACTAGCAGGTATTAGATACTACCATATATCAGATACTAGCAGCTATCAGATACTACCAGATATCAGATACTAGCAGGTATTAGATACTACCATATATCAGATACTAGCAGGTATCAGATACTACCAGATATCAGATACTAGCAGGTATTAGATATTACCATGTATCAGATACTAGCAGGTATTAGATACTACCATATATCAGATACTAGCAGGTATTAGATATTACCATGTATCAGATACTAGCAGGTATTAGATACTACCAGATATCAGATACTAGCGGGTAGTAGATACTACCAGATATCAGATACTAGCAGGTATCAGATACTACCAGATATCAGATACTGGCAGGTAGTAGATACTACCAGATATCAGATACTAGCAGGTAGTAGATACTACCATATATCAGATACTAGCAGATATTAGATACTACCATATATCAGATACTAGCAGGGAGTAGATACTACCATGTATCAGATAGCAGGTATTAGATACTACCATATATCAGATACTAGCAGGTATTAGATATTACCATGTATCAGATACTAGCAGGTATTAGATACTACCAGATATCAGATACTAGCAGGTAGTAGATACTACCAGATATCAGATACTAGCAGGTATCAGATACTACCAGATATCAGATACTAGCAGGTAGTAGATACTACCAGATATCAGATACTAGCAGGTAGTAGATACTACCATATATCAGATACTAGCAGATATTAGATACTACCATATATCAGATACTAGCAGGTAGTAGATACTACCATATATCAGATACTAGCAGGGAGTAGATACTACCATGTATCAGATAGCAGGTATTAGATACTACCATATATCAGATACTAGCAGGTATTAGATACTACCATATATCAGATACTAGCAGGTATTAGATACTACCATATATCAGATACTAGCAGGTATCAGATACTACCATATATCAGATACTAGCAGGTATCAGATACTACCATAGATCAGATACTAGCAGGTATTAAATACTACCAGATATCAGATACTAGCAGGTATTAGATACTACCATGTATCAGATACTAGCAGGTATTAGATACTACCATATATCAGATAGCTGGTATTAGATACTACCATATATCAGATACTAGCAGGTATTAGATACTACCATATATCAGATACTAGCAGGTATTAGATACTACCATATATCAGATACTAGCAGGTATTAGATACTACCATATATCAGATACTAGCAGGTATTAGATACTACCATGTATCAGATAGCTGGTATTAGATACTACCATATATCAGATACTAGCAGGTATTAGATACTACCATATATCAGATACTAGCAGGTATTAGATACTACCATGTATCAGATACTAGCAGGTATTCGATACTACCATATATCAGATACTAGCAGGTATTAGATACTACCATAGATCAGATACTAGGAGGTATTAAATACTACCAGATATCAGATACTAGCAGGTACTAGATACTACCATATATCGGATACTAGCAGGTATTAGATACTACCAGATATATCAGATACTACCATATATCAGATACTAGCAAGTATTAGATACTACCATATATCAGATACTAGCAGGTACTAGATACTACCATATATCGGATACTAGCAGGTATTAGATACTACCAGATATATCAGATACTACCATATATCAGATACTAGCATGTATTAGATACTACCATATATCAGATACTAGCAGGTATTAGATACTACCATGTATCAGATACTAGCAGGTATTAGACGCTACCATATATCAGATACTAGCAGGTATTAGATACTACCATATATCGGATACTAGCAGGTATTAGATACTACCATATATCAGATACTAGCAGGTATTAGATACTACCATATATCAGATACTAGCAGGTATTAGATACTACCATATATCAGATACTAGCCAGTATTAGACGCTACCATATATCGGATACTAGCAAGTATTAGATACTACCATATATCAGATACTAGCCAGTATTAGACGCTACCATATATCGGATACTAGCAAGTATTAGATACTACCATACATCAGATACTAGCAAGTATTAGATACTACCATTTATCAGATACTAGCAGGTATTAATAAGTCAGTCTGTAGCAGCAGCAGCTGCACTGTAGTCACATCACTCTGAAAGGAATGCTGGGAAATGAAGTTCTACCAGGATAACAGGGACTTTTAGACATGTTGGACCAACGCTTATGGGACAAGATTTCGTTAGCAAAATCTCACGAGATTTCATTTTTCAAAATATCGGACGAAAAAACTGATACCGATATTTTATGATATCACATTTCAATGCCAATATCGGCCGATATTATCGAACATCCCTACTCATTTTATAGTGGATATAGTATGAATGGATGTACATCTATGTATCACTGGCTCCTGAGTCTCATCAAATCCCACTGATTTTGTGTCCAGATCAAACTTGAAGAGTCGGGTTCAGTTCAGCTTCTAAAAGATCGAGTTCAAAGTTCAGTTCACACATTTTAAAAACAAAAAAGTTCAGTTCACACATTTAAAAACAAAAAAGTTCAGTTCACAAAAAAAAATAAAAAAAAAATCCATAATTCTAACTTTTGAAGTAAGTTCCAAACATGAACAAGTTCATAGTTGTTTTTTCTCCAACATGTTGCTCCGAGTCACTGCCCCCAGAAAACTGGCTTTTTCCAACTGTGGCCACACATTCATCCCACACCGGTGCAGCTTTCACCGCTGCAGTATTTTCTCCAAAAATGATGAAAACGTGCTGCTTATATGGTCTTTTTTTAAATGAGGAATTTTTAAACAATCTGAGATAGGAAACAAAGGATGTGACACAAATGGAAAAATGTAAATAGCAAAACAGTTAAACAGTATTTTTCTTTTCAGTAAGTCACATTTTAATTTTCTGTGAATGTTTCCTTCTAACTTCTTTGCCCAAATAAAAAAAAAGGTTTTAAACTAGAAGCAATAATCAGCCAAAATGTAAAACAAAGTAAAAAGAGTAAAGAAATTATTTTAAATGTTCACGTGAAGATGCTATATTAATAATCGAGGCAGAAGTACGCATCACTTCACGCCCTCACGCATTTTGCCTCCATGCTGCGTATTTCAGTAATGCATGCATGGTGCGACTCCAAGGTGGCTGCTGTTGCCAGATTTGTTTGTTTTTCCTCTTATATATTAAAACAGTTAACGTTGTGTTTAATCCGGGATTCGACCCTAGAGGGTTCCATGGAAATGTGTCTCTCTCTGGAACGGAGTTAAACTGAGAGAGAAAGGCACTCACAAACAGCATAAGCGCACTCACAATGATATTCATGAAGCAGAAATACAGTACGTTCACGCTTCGTTCACACAAGTTCATCAACGATTGTTCAATGAACTCACTGATCTACTGACAGCAAATCAGCATCCACCAAATCCATTTTAAAAAAAAGATGTGATTTACATCAATATTTACAAAACTCAGCTGATTCATGAAGCATAATGTCAAACTTTTCCTGGAATTTGACATCAGGAGGGTTCTTAATTCTTTACTAACACATAGACCCCCTAAACCAAGACCAAGACTCTACAAAGACCAGATAGTTTCAAGACCAAGACAGACCAAGTCCAGATATACAAACCCAAACTGGGTTGAGCTGCTTAGCATAAATATGAGATTGTCTTATTTGGTACTTGAAGGGGGCGTATAATGATATAAAAGAGAAAAAAAAAACCTGTGCCTGCCCGGATGTTACAGGTTACAAATCCCTTTGAGACCACTTGGCCAGTCCGAGACATTGTGAGACCGAGAGACCCGAGACCGAGACAAGACCAAAACCAAAGACTGCCAAGGCTGTGACAAGACCAAGACCACAAAAAAGTGGTCTTGAGACCAGTCTCGAAACCAAAACCGGTCTACAACTACAGGTCTACTCATACAGGAGTCAAATGAAGCTCCTGGTGGACGTTTATGTAAAAGAATGTGCAGTTTATTACATGGATGATGTTGGAAAGATAAAAATGTCAATTCACAAGTAAACCCACTTATATCTGATAAATAACCTGATAAATCACTAAATATCTGATGGCAGGCGTCAGTTAGACTGAGGGATATACAGTATATATATATAGAGATTTATTTATTGTGTTTTTTATTTGTCATGTCTTCACATTAGGGAAGGGCTGGCTGGGGATCTTGGCTTGTCAAAGAATAAACAGAGATTATCAGAGAATGAGCCAAATGACAGAATTTCATTTCATAGTTTTCAGCCTGCAGGGTTTCACACTTTTAGAACACTGCTATAATTGCTTTTTTACCTCTTGAAGGACTTTGGAAGGTCGACCCATTTGTTTCTAAGAACCAAAGTAAAAAACGCATGCACCAGTTGGTATGCTCTACGATGTCTTTATCATTGGTGACCTTGGATTTTTTTTTTAAATTCACGTATTGTTTCTTAGAATTTATCAGAAGTAAAAATCCATCACGTTTCTGATTGTCTTGTTGGCTTGTAGACAGGTTTACATGTTTAAACTGACAGGTAAAAGATCTCAGTCTAGAATCATGATGCAAACTTTTCAGATGACTTTATAAAGGGACTTCACTTTTTCAAAACATCTTACATTATCTTAAAAAAAATTGATCCTTTTTTGCAGAACTGATGGTCATTCTATGTAATATCATCTAACAGTGCTGCTTTATGTCATTATTTTCTTAAAGAGCAGTTAAAAACTGAGCTTTCTTAGAGGAGCAGCAGCGCCGAACATACTGACATTAGCAAAAGGATGTCAGTTACCGTTATCGTTAATTTCATTGTGGGTAAATTAGCCAGCCCTGGTTTCTTCTATGAAACGTGCTAACTAACTGGAAGCTATGGGAGAGCTCTCAGCTGTAGCAGCACTTTATCGGTGTTATCTGCTAATTCTGGTTCCTACACTTTCCAAGTATATTTTCGGTGAGCTGGTCCAAGTTTGATTTTATTTATCTACGTAAAAAATGATGACGATACAAGGCAAAATGCAGCAAACCGTTGTTTTAATGTTGTTGTGACCAGACGCTTCACGTTTGTCGGTTGTTCAGAGACAAGCCAGATGTCTGACGGAGGCTTGTTTTGTGTTTCTTCAGGTAAAAATGAGACAACCCGTTGTCCCCAGCCTTTGTCCCGTCCATCTTCGTGCTTGTCTGCACCCCAGAGAAAAGAAGGCAAAAGGAAGATCTGGAAACATTTGCAAGAAGACAACAAGCTACAACAAGACTCGACCTGTGACGAGCGCGAGGAGACATGTCCACTTTGTTAACTGCCACTGGCAGTCTTGAAGGAATGAAACAGAACTATCGTTAGATAACTCTGCGGCTACGGATGACATCATCCCGATCGTCTTATACCGTTATCGGCACAAGCACGTTATACAGGCTGTTATCTAGATACGACAACGACATTAGAACTGAGAAAAATTGCTATTTTATAACGTTAACTAAACAATAGCAACATGGCCTGACCGCACCGGCCGCTATTGACAAAAGATCGTAAAACAAAAATAAATATTATGCAACAGTGACCTACAGGGGTTAGACAATGAAACTGAAACACTTGGTTTTAGACCACAATCATTTATTAGTATGGGGGGGGGGGCCTCCTTTTGCGGCCAATACAGCGACAATTCGTCTTGGAAATGACATCTACAAGTCCTGAACAGTGGTCAGAGGGATTTTAAGCCATTCTTCTTGCAGGATAGTGGCCAGGTCACTACGGGATGCTGGTGGAGGAAGACGTTTCCTGACTCGCTCCTCCAAACTCCCCAAAGTGGCTCAATAATATTTAGATCTGGTGACTTTGCAGGCCATGGGGTGTTCACCCTGTCCATGTTAATCAGAAGCCAATCTTTCACACAGCCACTATGGACATATTCAGCATTGTCATCCTGCATACCACGGCTTATTGAAAGGTAAACCTTTGGCCAGGTCATAAAGAATAGTTACGTAGCTAACTGCGGTTCTGTGAATTCCTGGATTGCTGCCAGTCAGCTGGCCGATGTGACTTTGTTGTCGTCAGGACTCGCACCTGCGAACAGCCCGTGGAGACACTGTCCACTTCTCGTTAATCCTGTTGCACTGGCAGTCCTCTTGAAGGAATGAAACAGAACTATCGTTAGATAACTCTGTGGCTACGGATGACATCATCCCGACTCGTCTTATACCGTTATCGGCACAAGCGTACGTTATACATGGCTGTTTTGACTCTAGATACGACAACAACATTGGAATGTTCTGAGAAAAATTGCCATTTTATAACTGTTAACTAAACCTTCACAATCAGCACGGACAATGTGCAATTACTGAATATCCGCCACCAGGCTGGTCTGATTAGACATGAAAGATCGTAAAATATAAATAAAGTATTATCAGTTTCATTGTCTGACCCCTGTAACTAATCCATAACATGGACCTAAACTAAGATAATACAATGATTTTAGTAATATGTATATCTCGATTAACAAAGAAAATACTTCAGATTTGTAGCTTTCCTTCTTTGCCGCTGCATTGTGGGTAGCCCTTCCACAATGTGGTGTCGGAGAATCTCAATATTGAGGGCCATTCAGCCCTCAAACTTGCCCCTCAACTTTACCTTCTCAGAATCGGGACAGCACTTGCACTTCGCGGGAGAGCGCGTTTTTGAGATTGAGGGTTAAGACAGGAACTGGAATTCACCCGTAATGTTGAGACATCCCTAATGTTTACATGGTGTTTACATTATCTGGGTCTGATGTTTTCTTCACTGACATGAACACAAAATACTTTGGGAGACTTTCCACAGCTGAAGGTCTGAAACCATCCTGTATCAGATATTCATAATGTTCTAACCACATGTAAGCTTTTATTTCTGCCCCTGTAAAATGCAGCTGTCGATTGATGAGGTAGGTGAAAATGTCATGCTAAGCTAATCAGGCAGCAACATATCTGTCTGTTGGATGTTTTTGAGGTTTGTAAACCAGAATTTGGAAAAATCGTACGGGTCTTGAGCACCAACAAGTGCAAATTTATCAAAATATGTCTGAGCTGCCCACATACAAGCTGAACTGGCTTAGAAAGTGTAAAGTCTTCTAAAACCTTCATTAATGAAGCACCTCACAGCAAGCTAACAGCCACTCCATAATAAGCGCAGAGGCCCAGGCTAGCCTTCTGCTACCCAACATGGTCGCGTGACCGAACAGAGTCACGTGACTGAGAAGGATTTATATACTATAAAGAGTTGCACCTTCCTACAGTATAAACATTTAAAATTTTAAAATGATACTGAGGCCACTCTGAGTCTTCTCTGTAAAGTAAAAGAAAAACATGAATATTAATGAGGTGAAGACATTTTTTAATCATTAAAAGATTGATATAGCTCCATTGCAAGAAGCCAGCAAGTCTCTGTGCAAGTGAATTCTTTATCGGGCAGCAATGAGGCACCAGTTGTGTTGACCCAGTTTCTTCCAACAGAAGCAAGAGTAACTGCATTTTCTTTTTCTTTCATTGTTATTAAACTGTATTGTTGCACAGATTGATAGAGCTAAAGAGAGATCACATTTGCATCAAAATTTCAAATAATAATATCACCAGTGAATCAGTTTATCTGTGCCACACATATTTTATCAAAGTAAGAGTTTAGATCTGTAAAAGGACTGAACAGAAGTGGAAATCACAGACTGGTGTAGACGGCCTTTTCAGCCTGATCGGATAAAGAGTTTGCAGTTTTTGTGAAAGTTTCTGCACATTCTGCTCATTATTCACATGACCCAATGTTCACAACTAATACCGTTTATTGTTCAGTCATATTTTGGGTCGTTCTACTGATTTCGTGTCACTCAATTTATTTTGGTGCAAAGCTCAACTTACATCAGAGCTGGTTTTAGAAATACAGTAGAAAATGTGGGGTGTGGGTTAAAACCAAGTTGTTTAAAGATAAAATGTTTCTCAGAATCATCTGTTTTGGGGTTTCTGTTCAACTCATCTCTGGAAAAGACACACTATCCTAATAAGACACACTCCTGAATGCAGCCAAGGCTATATTTATTAATTTAGCATTAATATACTGATATCAAAAACAGTTTCAACTTAAAAGTTTGTTCAAATATTCATGACACCTGAGGAAATAACACGAGGAAACTCCTGAGGGAAGTTCAATTCTACAGTAACTGACTGCAACACCTTTCATCGATCATTTCTAGCATATTACCAGAATGATGAATGATGTGGGTAGTGTAGCAAATGAGAAGCGCATCTGACATATTCCTCATACTGTCTCGTCATACTAGACTCGTCAAGTTGTGGTGTGCATGATTTAGTGCACATTTTTTATGGTTTTCACAAGGTTTAGGAGTGTTTCTGGGAATCTTTGACCATCTTCCAGAAGCACATTTGTGAGGTCACACTGATGTTGGACCAGAAGGCCTGGCTCTCAGTCTCCGCTCTGATTCATCCCAAAGCTGTTCTATGGGGTTGAGGTCAGGACTCTGTGCAGGCCAGTCCAGTTCCTCCACACCAGACTCTGCATCCAGGTCTTTATGGACCTGCTTTGTGCACTGGTGGTGGAAAAGGAGGAGGAAGGGGGGGGCTCCAAACTGGTCCCACAAAGTTGGGACATGGAATTGTCCAGAATGTCTTGGTATGCTGAAGCACTCAGAGTTCCTTTCACTGGAACTAAGGGGCCAAGCCCAGCTCCTGAAACACCCCCACACCATAATCCCCCCTCCACCAAACTTTACACTTGGCACAATTAAGTCAGACAAGTACTGTTGTCCTGGCAACCACCAAACCCAGACTCCTCCATCAGATTTCCAGATGGAGAAGCGTGATTGGTCCTCCAGAGAACGCCTCCACTGCTCTAGAGTCCAGAGGCGGCTGCTTTCCACCACTGCATCCACGCTTTGCATTGCACTTGGTGATGTATAGATGGATGCAGCTGGTCGCCATGGAAACCCATTCCATGAAGCTCTCTGTCACTGTTCTTGATCTGATCTGAAGGCCACATGAAGGTTGGAGGTCTGTAGAGACTGACTCTGCAGAAAGTTGGCCACCTCTTCTCACTATGAGCTTCAGCATCACTGACCCGCTCCATCAGTTTACGTGGACGAACACTTCGTGGCTGAGATGCTGTCGTTCCCAAACACTTCCATGTCCTTATAATCCAGCTGACAGTTGACTGTGGAATATTTAGGAGGAAATTTCACCACTGGATTGTTGCAGGTGGCATCCTATCACAGTTCCACGCTGGAATTCACTGATTCCTGAGAGCGACACGTTCTTTCACACGTTTGTAGAAACAGTCTGCATGCCGAGCTGCTTCATTTATACACCTGTAGACATGGAAGTGATGGAACACCTGATTCCACCATTTGGATGGGTGAGCAAATACTTTTGGCAATATAGTGTACGTGGACCCACAGCGAGTAGATTTAAATGACTTATTCTAAGAAAATAAACACAACAGCTATTCCAGTGCAGTGATTACAACTCAATAGAAACACAGTTTTGAATTTAATATTTCATTTTTCCACCACTGACCTTTGATTTTTGTAACACGCTGCACGTTTAAAGGAAATTAACATTCGGATGTTTCTCTTCCCTGAAAGGGTTAATCTGTCCTGACTGAGTCTGAAGCTCTGCAAGCTGTTAGAACGTTCACACTTCCAAAGTTGCTGAGGTCACACGTGTGTCACAGACCCACTATGGGTCATTTAGGTCATTGTCACCTGTTAGTTTAAAGCTGCCCTCACAGCAGGCTTTGGTCGGGATTCAAGGTGAGAATGGCTGTGAAACCACCTGGGGTTGCAAACCAAGGCTGCCCTGTAAGCTTTCAGTTGGCGATACCTGGGCCACTTCCTCTGTTTCTTTATCCTCCCCCTCCACACACACACATTCAACACAAACTGCTTCTTTCACTCGTCTCTCAAACCATCTGTCTCCCCACCCAGAAGTCTAGTGATATTTTATTCAGGCACTTCAGATAAAAATGACCAGGATGGCTGAGAAACTACACAGATTAACAAAAATTTGTCATGGACCAAAGCAGTAGATGTAAAACTAATCCGACTTTAAATTAGCATGTTATAGTTCTTATCTGAGAGAATTAGCACTTGGGGTAACTTTTTAAAAGACGGCATAGTTTTATTGCAACCCAAATTCCAAAAATGAAAGTTGCGATGCTGAGTGATCTGGTTCTGCAGGGTTTTTTCTTTCCTGTTGAAAGGGAGTTGTTCTTTTCCATTGTCACCCAAAGCTTCATGCATTCCCAGAATGGAGGTAAAACAAGAATTGGTTTCCTTGCTTGGTAATTACTTACAGTATATGAACTGCTTTAATATGAAGTATATACAGTAAGCTGAACTTATGTGGGTTATAGTGGATTTGTTTTAATCTGATTATATAAATTGATTGGACTGTATCTTTAAAAGTGCCAAGAACTGTCTGATATAGATGAGTGTCATCTAGATAGACCTGAATCAAATTTAATTATATTGAATTTTTCAAACAAAAAAATTTAAATGATGCGTTGATGTGCAAACCGTGGCCTTCCTGTGTGGAGTTTGCATGTTCTCCCCATGTATGTGTGGGTTCTTTCCGGGTTCTCCGGCTTCCTCCCACCGTCCAAAGACATGATGTTGGGTTAACTGATCACTCTAAATTGTCTCTAGGAGTGAATGCGAGAGTGAATGGTTGTCTGTCTCTCTGTGTTGGTCCTGCCCAGGGTGTACCCTGCCTGTCGCCTGATCATAGCTGGGATAGGCTCCAGCAACCCCCGCGACCCTGAAACTGGACAAAGCGGTACAGAAAATGGATGAATGAATGTGTAAACCATGTAATTCTGACATTTAAGAATTACAAATACAACATATGAAATAATGCAACTCATAAATATAAGAACAACTGAGTTTGCATTTAGTTCAGCAAAGTTGAGTGATGTTTTCCAGTCGAACTGCAGAGTATGTTGTTTGTTTCATTGTTTGGGATGGCTATTTCTGTTGATTAGAAGAAAAGAAAGAATACGTGCAAAAGCTGCAAGACTGCAAACAAAGTCCATGTCCTTGTCACTCCAATGTCTCCTGTATTCTGTGGTAGAGCTGTAGGACACACAGCTAGGTTACGTCCTCAAAAGGAAGTTAAAATTTCACGGGGCAAAAAAAAAAAAAAGAAAAACATTAAAGCCTCTGGGTGCTAAACTGGCTTGACTGTAGGCCAAATCATCCATTTCACAACCTTGATCAGTCTCAGATAGTGTAAGGCAGCTGCTTTTAGGACCATATTTTCTCTGCAGCCTCACATGCAGTGATAATTCCTCACAATGCTGGAAGTCTGTGCCAATAAACACCTGCCATGTGCACAGGTTTATAATACTAAATCTAAGAGGTGAGCACGTGCAATCGGGCTTTCTTTCAGTTGCATGGACAACTGTAGCCACCATGGATGTATACAATGCTTTCTACTTTACTTGGAAGATCTAATAATAATAATGGATTAGATTTATATCAAGCTTTTTCTTGCAAGGCACTCAAAGTGCTCACAGTAGATCCATTATTCATTCACTCCTCATTCATACGTGGTGACCACCACTGGAAACATTCACACACATTCATACACCAGTGGTGCCCCCACTGGAGGAAAAGAGGGTTAAATGACTTGCCCAAGGACACAACGACAGATGGGTGGGGGATCGGGATTCGACCCGCCGATCCTTCGATCATTGGCCGACCTGCTCTACCACCTGAGCCACTGCCGCACTAAAATCCGTTCTATTATGCATATTCCATGCAAAAATGTATTTGTAATGAACAAATAGGACAGTCCACTTAGATGTCCACACAGGAGCACTGATATATGATATATGTATCATTATATATATGTTTGGCCTAATATTTCTATAATAATTATTCATTTATTATTAGCATCTTTGTTGTCATAATCTCTATTTTATTGACTTTTATTCATCATCTTTAATTGGTTTAATTGTACTTTATTAACTCATACAGCTTGATAAGGTACAAAAATGGACCATGAAGGTACAGAAATGTCTTTCAGAAAGGAACCCCCCCAGCAACAAGCTTTGGACCCTTTTAAGTACAAACTGGTACCTCTGTTTTTGAGCGTGTACAGGGACCACATAATTACATAATTACAGAGATGTTAATCCTGTGTGAATCAGCCATGTCTGTGATTTGTGAATAATTCCCCCACAAATTATTTACAAAAATTATCTAAACTCCGAGGTCCTCGGATAAAACTAATCCAATGTGAATAGATATCTTTATGATTTGGACAGAAATGACGTAATGTGGCAGATATTTATTTCCTGGACATATTTCATTTGCTTTTTGCTGAAGAATGGCAGCTGTTATATAAGTTTTACTTTCAAATTACCATGTTTATGATTATTTATAAAGCATTAACTTTGGAGTCAGAGTGAACGTGGGAAGTCTCACCAGTCACAGGCCTATACGAAAAATCCATGAATTGCTTTTTCCCACGGTGAGTTATGCTTATTCCGGTCAAAGGTAAACACCAGCTGTAACGAAAGTTACGTAGGTAACTGTGGTTCTGTGAATTCCTGGATGACTGCAGTCAGCTGGCTCGCACGTCACCTGACTGACAATTGTCATTAGGACTCGACCTGCGAAGAGCGCGAGGAGCTTTATTTACAGAAGGAATGAAACAGAACCATCGTTCCATAACTCTGCGACTACGGGAGATGACATCAGCCCAGTTTTCTTATACCGTTATCGGCACAAGCACGTTATAAAGCAACGACATTAGCCCTGAGAAAAATGACCATTTTGTAACATTAACTAACTTAAACGATAGCAAAATGGCTTGACCGCACCGGCCGCTATTGACAAAAGATCGTAAAATAAAAATAAATATTATGCAACAATGAGGAAACTGATCCATAACATGGACCTAAACTAAGATGAAACAATGATTTTTGTAATATTTATATCTCCATTAACAAAGAAAATGCTTCAGATTTGTAGCTCGCCTTCTTTGCTGCTGCATTCTGGGTAGCTCTTACTCACAATGTGGTGTCGGAGAATCTCAATATTGAGGGCGATTCAGCCTCAAACTTGCCCCTTAACTTAACTTTCTGAGAATCGGGACAGCACTTTTGCATTTTTGACATTGATGGTTAAGACAGGAACTGGAATTCAGCCTAAGATTGAGAAGCACAGCTGTGAAACAAGGTAGAACCAGACAGAACAGACCTGGTATGTAGACTTGGCAACTGTCATGTTTGACCTATTGCACCATTGACATGTTGCATAATGGGCCATGGCTCTTTATTTATCCGAAGATTTATTCTGTTGTCAAGATTTGATCATACTCAGTATCTTGATGGTCAGTCATGGAGACAACTCAGCTTTCTTTTGTAAACAGTTTAAACATTGAGGTACAGACACGGGAATCGTACAACAATAGTACAACTACAGGAAAATGACTAGAAAACACTACCTCTAGGATTGGGAGAAATATTGGAAGTCTTTATCAAACGGGCCTACTTCTATGGATCTTCTATACCCCATCTTAAGGGACAGAGTACCTGCAATTCTTTCTTTCAAGTGTGGCAGTCACTTGTGAAATGTCATGCAATTTAAATCTTTAAAAGACCTCTTTCTTTCTTTCTCTTTGCCTCTTTTTCTTTTTCCCTCAGTAACACCTGCAGGCATGCTTGCTCTACTCCCAGTGATAACTGCTTCAGCAGTCTCAGCAGGCGTCGCCTGAGCATTGTCCTTCGTGGAAGGCAGCATCCCTGCACACGGCGTGCCTTTTCATTTCTGCTGTATAACACTGTGAGTGGCACTCGTCAGGAAACTAATCACAAGTTGACAACAGCTGTCTGAGTCGCTGTGCTTCTGTCAAACGTGCCCGGCACTGCCAGCTTTTCAAATGATTGTCCCTCAAACATCATGTGAGCGTTTTGCCTCACAATTTACTTGTCAGGTATCAAAACCTGAAATTCTGGCAAAAAGAAAGAGGACAAAAACCCGCATGAGCTCCGGGAACACATTTTCATCCCTAATGCAACATTTTGTTGCAGTAAGAATTTACAGAGGATGTTTGTGTTGGATGATGGGAGTACAAAATATAACTCGTGTTACATCCTGAGACTATCAAATATGCAAATATACGGAAAAAGGTTTCACAGACATTGCTGTTTCACTCTTACATAATCTGTTTTGTATCTCTTCATTGTATAATATACACAAAAAGCAATACTAACCTCACAAATTATCATTTTCATTTATAAGCCTTTGCAATTCTTCATCGGTCAAAGAAGAATATAGTTGCACATTATTGTGTTTGATTGATTCAATGTCTCTGGAACCATGTTTGGTAATGTTGGCAAGGCCACTGTGACAATGGCTGCTTGTACCCCATCGTATTTATTAGTCTATTATGATGCTTGTATTTTTATGACTATTTTACTGCTTTTTCTGTTGCACCGAGTCTCTGTTCTGGCGTCATTCTCTTGTGTAAATGCAATGAAAATACTGATAAAATCCTCGATCCTTTAATGAAGACGTAACTGGTTGAAGGGACATCTCTACAAGTCTTTTCCTTGGCTGCAGTCTGGATCGTCTCTTCCTCCAGCTTAAGCTGTTTCTGGAGTACATTCCACCATATGTTACCATCAGCTGCCATATCTTCCCAACTCCCAGTAATGAAATCCGTAAATCTTTAAAGGATTTACATCCCTGTTGTATATTTCAGGGTAGCCACGGGGCCTCTTGCCAGAGGCTAGATGGCCAAGCAGAAATGAACTAAATTCTGTGATATTTGTACCGTGTCAGTCTGAAGGCACTTGTAATCACACAGTCAAATTCACTGTAGTCCAATTATAATTCACTCATGACAAATCCACTATATGACCCACATTAGTCCAGTTTTTGATAAATGTTCATACACATCCATTCATAAAAGGAAGAAATAAATTTAAAAAAATGCCGAGCTAAGTAAAGCATTTCACTGTGCTGCATCCTCACTTTGAATATGTTTCCTATCCTGGTAACGCACAAGCTGACGGGCCACAGTGATGAGGCAAAACTCACTTCTAACAGGGGGAGAAAAAAATGTTCTTTGGGACGCATCCATCTTCCTCTGGGGGCATGTGGCCAAACCATGAAAGCAAGTGTCTGAATATCAGTATGGCATCAACATGAGTCACAGATGGGTGGTGGTGAAGCAGAACATGAGGGGGAAGGACCCAAAATGCAGACTTGCAAATAACTGTTACCGTCAGTAGTTTTGAAAATACTGCATACATAAAAAACAACCTCAATCAAATGTGACTTTGCTCCATGTCAACATCTGACACCTTAAAAATTCACCACGGTCCCTTTAAAGGAACAGTACACCCACAGAATGATGGTCCTTCATTTTCTCCTCATCCTCGCTGAGCAAGACTCTGCAGCACTTTTTTAATATCTCAAATGCAGCTGGAGATCGGACAGGTTTTCGTTTCCCCCAACTTTTGTATAACGGAGTTCACCGGCGACGGAACCAAAAAGGTCCATAAAAGTCCACAAAAACTTGTCAATATTCCTCCAAACTGCTCGTCCAATGTAATCCAAGTGTCCTGAGTGGGTAGCGTCCAGAATTTACTGGAAACCATCATTTAGGAGATTTTAGAGCCTAAACAGTAGAAAATCTAGCGGCTGTGAAGCGCGCCCTTGTGAGTTCATGACACTACAGAAGCTGCAGCAGACGAGATCGCGCGTTTTGTTTTTCTTTCTTTAAAGATAACTTCATATTTCTTTCCAGCAAAGTGACAACATGTTGCCTCAAATACGATCTTGCTTTACCTTAGAACTAGGGATGCACCGAAATGAAAATACTTGACCAAAACCGAAAACAAAAAATGAACAAACCAAGGCCGAAAACCGAACACCGAAAAAAATGTCAATTATTAGAACTGTAGCACTTTTAGCTACGATGTGTACTAACTTAACCAAAATCAATCATTGCAACAAATCAAGTACAAAAGTATCAAAATATTTATTTGCCCCTGACATTACAGAATGTACACTATAGATTAAAATTCAAAATAAAATATTTAGTTTGACTCCACTCGTGTACATTATATAATGCCTTTTACATTTTTTTTCTGTAGGACTATTACAACAAATAATAATATACAGGCTTATAACTGACTGGCTGCTGAAAGACAGTGAAATTAAATATATTTTCACATAAAAACACAAAGTTCATAAGTTGCGTGCTGGATGCGCTGTTTGTTGCATCATCACAAGTTTCGGCTGTGTTGTTTCGGTGATTTATGTCTTTCGGCCGAAAACCGAAAATGCACTTTTGGGTCATTTTTGGCCGAAAACTTTTGGTGGCTGAATTTTCGGTGCATCCCTACGTAGAACAGATGCAGACATCCTTGTTCATTTTATCCACGTTCAGGTCTGCCGCTTAACTTTATCCAAAGCAGACACTTTTCTCGTTTGAGATGTGGCTTGGGACGGAGCAAAACTCTACCCGTCGCCCAGCCTCTCAGCATACCTAGTGTTGCAGTTGCATGAACACCATGAACACCGTTGGACCATTTTAAACTAAAAAACACATAAAGACAAAAAAACGAACAAAAACAGACTAACTTCAATGGACATTCAAGCAGAGAATGTCCGAGTGAGTTTTGGGTTAGCTGCGCGCTGATTGGCTCATTGCGTTTGGGGGCGTGGTTTAGCCACAGGTCAGTTAGAGAGGACTTCCTCATCCCTGGACCAGTTTAAGTCGAGGCGCAATACTTTCTTCATACTTTCTTCAATACTTTTTTCATTTGCTTTATAAATTCAGGGGTCCGATCTTGGTTGAACGTTTAGAATGATGCAAACAGAACTGCTCTGATTGTGTTTTATTGCTTTTATGTGTTTTTGTATATTGCTTTAAAGTTTGATTTTATTGGGTTTTATTTTGTTGTGAAGTACATTGGTCAACAGTTGTTGTTTTTAATTGGGCTTCATAAATATATTAGAGTTTAATTTAATTTTTGTCTCAACTTAAAAAGCAGCAGAATAACAGAGGTAGAGTGTGAAGCGAAGACAAACCTCAGCACTTCTTAAGGACATCTTCTGTCACAACCATCTTTCAGCCTGAGCTAATTTGTAAAGCAAAGGCAGGGGCTGGCATCTGACTGAGGATATATTCACAACACATCTGCTTTAATGAGCCTTAATGGGCTAGAGGGATCCATATCACATTGTCCCCTGAATAAACTGTTTTCCCCAAACCATATATCTTTTAATCCTTCTAGTGGCCTGCAGTCAGACACGCTGGACATTGCTGAATAATGCATGAAGTCCCCTTGTGTTGAAATTGGGACAGAGTATTGCAGTGCATAAAACAAAGGTGAGGCTTAACTTGACAGAGTACATATATTAAGTAAAAGACGGCTTCTCATTTACGGTCTTCTTCTCTCCACACAACTCTTACTTGTGCCACAGTCTCTACTGGAGGATTTATCAGCGTGCATTGTCACGGCTTAAGAGTCTCTCAAAAGCCAGACGTCCAATAAAAACAGTAGTGGTGTCATGGAGAATAACTGCTCACATAAATTCTCTTAACAAACTTTTCCACTCAAATTAAGCAGCTAAAGCTGATATTTCTTCCCATCTAGATTCTGATGTCACATGTCATTTAAAACTAAAAGTTTAAGCTTCTTCCTGCATCAAACAGCTGCTGCAGAACAGTTGTTCATGTTCCTGACAAAATGTGAGCGTGAAAACGTTTTAATTGGTACACCGTGGAAAAACAACCATCAAATGGCAAAACATCTACATCGCAGATCTGAGACTCCCGCAGAATTCAGTTTACCTCAGGGAGGCGGCTGCTCACGTTAGTGTCGACTAACAGACGCAAATACTGTCCTCAGAGGGAGCAGTCCATTATCGCTGGTGACAAACATGAAAAGCAAACGCTGAGGAGCTCGTCTGGAAAATGCCACTCTGCAGGAAAAAAACATTTAAGATCCTGACTGCCGGCGAGGATTTCTGTGGCTGCCCAAACATTTCCACACGTCTGTCTTTTCATTAGTGCAACTCAGACAAATGTCAAGTAAGATAATCCATTACCTTTCCTGTGGACTTCAATGCACACGCACACACACACACACACACACACATGCACACGCAGACGAGTGAAGGCTGCACATCACTGTGAGGATGTGGATGCCAGAATACTTTCAGCTGTAATTCCACGGCTTCATTTGCTTCTACACATGCTGCACATGGATGGTGCTGAGGGTTAACTGCCTGTCTATCTGTAACAAAGACAATTATGTGTGCGTGTGTGTGTGTGTGTTGGTCCATATTTATGCTTTGAGTGTTACAGTGAATATTTAAGTAAATCAACACAAACGGACAAACAAAAAAATCATACTGTGACTGATTCACGTAGCTATTGATTATTAACCTTTTCACGCATGTGTCCACTGCAATGGACAGCTGTTTTCTGGTGTATTCATGGGTGGGATGGATTATTTGTACATTTACGGATTCCATATATATATATAGATATATGTGTATATCTCTATATATATAGATATACATATATATATCTATATATGTATATATAGATATATATATACTCTATTCCCATTCTGCTCTCGACGGAGGCGGACGCTTTTTCTACTGCTCCCTCCCTCCCTTATTTTTCCCTGCTTCTCCTGTCTGGTCGACTCTCTGAGCCTCTGTCTACATAACTTTCTGAATCTGAAACAACAACTACGATGGTTTGGTCAACTGGTCTCTCAATGCAATTGATCAAATTTTTTCCACCCGGAGAGCGGGACGGGGTGACGCTCCTTGCCCCGACGGGACGCACCCGGCGGGATATGTGATCGACTCCTGGGGCAAATGGAAGATCATGTGTCTGTCGGTGCTGTCCATCGAGGACGTTGAAGATCTCTACCTATTTGGATTTATGATAGCCGGGTTCCTGCTGATTGGTGTGGGCATTTTCCTGGTTTATCGCAAAGTTGGAGGGCTGCTGGCAGCTACTGGCACGCTGCCTGACATTTGTGTGGGGATGAGCCGTGCTATTAACACTCAGACTCTGGCGTTGCATGAGATTCATCGCAAGCTAGATGCCATTCAGGTCCAGCTCGGCACGCTGGCTGCGGTTCCGAATCTCGTCCGCGAAGTGGGAACATCGGTGGAGCAGCTGGCACGGCTCCTGGAAAATTGACCCCTGATTCGGCTGATTGATGCTGCCATGGAGACCTGTTATGGACTCAAGGCAGACACCACCACGTCTGACCTGTTTCAAAACATCTTCTGCTATCTGCTTTGGCGACCCTGAGGAGAGGCCTGTGTTTGGGTTAACACGGGCTGTCTCTGCAAACTCCCCGAGAAAGTTATGTGAATGGACTCTCAGCATCCCCTCCTGCTCCCTCCCCCGCACATCTCTCACGGGAAGTGGACCACCTGGCCAGCACCCCCAAGGCCACCATAACATCTGTGGACAGAGACTGGGTGTGAACTCAGGC
>JALJCO010003726.1:105000-122631 GCA_023101725.1 Atherinomorus stipes
TGGAGTAGGTTTCTGTCAGGCAACAGGTCGCACAGCTTCAACCTCTCAAATCACCACAGTTGAAAGAAAACAGGTTGTTGGTCAACAGATTAAAACCTGGCTTTAGTTAGGAGAAACCCTCACGTGGCTGCAAATGTTTCAAAAAACCTGTTTCAGTTTTAAACCTCGCTGGAGGTGAGCAGAAAAATTGATGAAGAGCAAATGTTGGAGCTGAATGCTGCGTGGGAATGTCAGTATGGTGCCAGTCAGGAGTGTTTAGTGCCGTTTCCGTGCTACAGTGCTGATCTTTACACAGTAAATATTAAAACTGCTTCCTATGAAAATTCACATGGTTCCACATGGTTCTAGGAAAAGTCGGAGATTAACAAAGTTTTAGGATTTTATCTGAAAGTTATGACCCTTACAGAAAAAAAAAACATGACTTTCACATGTGAACCACATGTGGATCACGTGATGTTCCAAAACAAGGTTGACATGTGCTTCACACTTCTTCACATGTGAATCACACGACAATGTTCCAAAACCACATGTGCTGCATATGTGAACCACTTCTACTTTTCCTGTTTTCACGTATGAATCGCACAGCAAAGTTCCAAAACCACGTTTGCACATGTCAACCACGTGGTTCACATGTGCAAATATGCGGTTTTGGAATATCTCCATGTAATCCACATGTGGTTCACATGTGACATTCATGTGCTTTTTCCAAAATCACGTTTGTACATGTAATGCGGTTCACATGAGCTTCACACTTTTTCACATGTGAATCACACGTCAATATTCCAAAACCACGTTTGCACATGTGGTTCACATGTCCAAATACAGTATGTTCAGTTGCACATGTGCACATGAATGTGAAATTCATGTGCTTTTTTCACAAAATCACAAGTCAATTTCCAAAACCCGTTTACATGTGATGCAGTTCACGAGCTTCACACTTTTTCACATGTGAATCACACGATAATATTCCAAAACCACGTTTGCACATGTCAACCACATATTTCCACATGTGGTTAACATGTGGAAATATGTGGTTGACATGTGCACATGAATGTGAAATTCATGTGCTTTTTTCCAGAATCACGTTTGTACATGTGATGCATGAGCGTCACACTTGTTCACATGTGAATCACATGTGCAGGAATGTGTTAACCAAATGTGCACCACATGTGGACCACATGGTTTTTCTGTAGCAGTAAAAATGCAAGTTTCAAAATCATGAAAATAAGCACTTCGGTCGTGTTACTATGAATGCTGACACAAGTCTTCCGGTTGTTTATGTAGATTTCTGTCGTCATGGTGATTGCCTGCACAAAGCTGCATGACAACTTGTAGGTCTGCTGTAGCTGTGCTCAACTGTGTGAAACTTAATTGTAAATTTAGTATAAATAAAGTTGTCTGAACTGAAACAGCAGAACAAACTGAGATGGAGCGGTTCCTGGACTACCTCGTGGTGAATGATGCTTCCATATGACGTTGGCTTCAGGCCGACCGACGGCCAGGCACAGCAGGCTGACGCTGCTGCCCTCATTCACCGTCACGTCCTTCGATATATTGGTGATCCTGGCAGGAACTGAGAGAAAAAGACAAAAAACAAAAAGAAACTTGTTTTTTTCAGTCTGATTAAAGACATGTGAGCAAAGAACTCACAATTCCATGTGATCGGGGGTTAAAAATAGCCTCCAGTTTGGGGACTCAATTAGCATGAAATTAGCTGACAAATCTGACAATTCTCTGGCTTGCTGTAGCGTTCTACATGATTGATTTTCTTCCTCATGTATCTTTGCCACACTGCTCATTAGACAAGCATCAGACTGATTGGGAGTGAGACAGGATTTCATCTCGCTGCCTGGGCCGATCTGATCCGTGTGCACGAGTGCAGCGAGGTGTTTGTGTGTGCTGTAAGAGGATCGGCACAAATCAATGGTCAGATGTTAACCTCCTCCAGTGGAATTTACCGCACTCATATTGAATAGAAGTTTAATATAGTTTTGAAGCAATGAAGCAGGACTGGGATATTTTATTTAAATAGTTTGTTTAACAACAGTTGAGAGTGGCCGTGCCTGCAATTTTGATGTCTAATCTCATTTAAGTTTATTCTAAGTCTTTATTTATTCACAGTTCTTTGGAAAAGTCCTTTTTTTTTTCTTTGAACCATTTATTAGTGAGTGTGCAGAAATAAACTGGATGATTTTGATGCAGAAGAAAACTGATGGAGACAATCCTTCAGATCGCGTGTAGGCCTATTTTCCAACCCCAACACCCACAAATCCAGGCGGTTCTTCAACTAATTCTTTCTGAAATGTATTCCTTTTTGAGAGGGGAGGGAATGCAATGACTCAACTTTTCTGACACTCACATTGATTTATTTTTGTCAAGCATTATTTGTCACTCTTAAATTACATGCACGTTTGCTCTATTTGTGGAGGTGGGCTCCTGACTCTGACGTGATGCGTTCCTAACAGGCCAACCTGACACTCGTCAAGTATCTGATATAAAATGCTCTGAATGTGGTTCTGTGTTGTCTAAAAATGATGTAATCCTCCTTTATAATCCTCCTCTGATATTTGTTGTTTTTCTGCAACTTGGGCCCAAATGCAAAAAAACAAACCAATGAAAAGAAACAAACAAACAAACAAAAAAACAGTGAATGCATGGAAAACCAATGCACTTTTGTTTTTCTTCAGACAAGTTGTCCAGATCATTTATACACACATTTTTTTAATTTAAACCTGGTGTTGAAAATGAATTAGATTGTTTTTTTAAAAAGCTGAAAATCTCAAAACATTGTTCAAGTTTTTTTTTTCTGAACAATTCTAAGATCATATTTTTGTACATGTTCAAGTTCAGGTTTATTCATTTAGCACATCGACACAGCCAAAGGTCCCCAGACAGTGATTCACAACACATAAAAACTGGGAATGCTCAATATTATCTGCTGATATTGGCATTAAAATGTGATATCGGAAAATATCGGTATTGTTCTTTTTTTTGGACGATGTTTTGAAATTTTTTTTTTTTTTTAAATGAGATTTTGTCCGATTAGCATGAGCCCAGCACGTCTAAAAGTCCCTGTTATCCTGGAAGAACTTCATTTCCCAGCATTCCTTCAGCTTCATGTGACTACGGTGCAGCTGCTGCTACAGACTGACTTATTAATACCTGCTAGTATCTGATATATGGTAGTATCTAATACCTGCTAGTATCTGATATATGGTAGTATCTGATATATGGTAGTATCTGATATATGGTAGTACTTAATACCTGCTAGTATCTGATATATGGTAGTACTTAATACCTGCTAGTATCTGATATTTGGTAGGATCTAATACCTGCTAGTATCTGATATATGGTAGCATCTAATACCTGCTAGTATCTGATATATGGTAGTATCTAATACCTGCTAGTATCTGATATATGGTAGTATCTAATACCTGCTAGTATCTGATATATGGTAGTACTTAATACCTGCTAGTATCTGATATTTGGTAGGATCTAATACCTGCTAGTATCTGATATCTGGTAGCATCTAATACCTGCTAGTATCTGATATATGGTAGTATCTAATACCTGCTAGTATCTGATATATGGTAGTACTTAATACCTGCTAGTATCTGATATATGGTAGTATATAATACCTGCTAGTATCTGATATTTGGTAGGATCTAATACCTGCTAGTATCTGATATCTGGTAGCATCTAATACCTGCTAGTATCTGATATATGGTAGTATCTAATACCTGCTAGTATCTGATATATGGTAGTATCTAATACCTGCTAGTATCTGATATATGGTAGTATCTAATACCTGCTAGTATCTGATATCTGGTAGCATCTAATACCTGCTAGTATCTGATATCTGGTAGCATCTAATACCTGCTAGTATCTGATATATGGTAGTATCTAATACCTGCTAGTATCTGATATCTGGTAGCATCTAATACCTGCTAGTATCTGATATATGGTAGTATCTAATACCTGCTAGTATCTGATATATGGTAGTATCTAATACCTGCTAGTATCTGATATATGGTAGTATCTAATACCTGCTAGTATCTGATATATGGTAGTATCTGATACCTGCTAGTATCTGATATATGGTAGTATCTAATACCTGCTAGTATCTGATATATGGTAGTACTTAATACCTGCTAGTATCTGATATATGGCAGCCAGGTGTCCAACATGAACTCCTCTGGCTGAGTTCAGGAGATTTTGGGATCTTTGCTCTCAGAGCAGAATATAGTTGTATCTCTCAAAATATGAGAGATACAACCTCACGGTTTTCTGCATATATCGGTATCAATTGATATCAGATATCGGAATTTAAGAATTGGACAATATCGGATATTGGTAAAAAAGCCTATATTGAACATCCGTAATAAAAAACAAAAAACACTCAAAGATTAAGAACAACAGCGAGAATTTACATAAACAATGAACAGCAACCAGCTCAGACAATTTAAAATGTCTATTAAAAACAAAAAAAAGGATAAACAATTTAAAAACGCAATCTATTTAACATTGAACATTAAACACCCCTGTGCAATAACTGAGTCCCTGCCTGTGCAACATCTGGACTCTACTTTACATAGCATCTGTGTACACTGTCATTTATCTTTTACACTAATCTAGTAATATTTATATTTCTAATTTTTTTTTTCCAGCCTGCACTGTTTGTTAATGTAGGTGAATGTTTGGCATTGTGCACGTGTGCATGTGTGTCTGCCATTAGAGCCTGAATGAATGATGATCATTTACGGGTTATAAGTGATGATGGGTTTTATTCTTTCAACACAGTTGTGGAGTTGCATCTTAACTTTGATGCATGTTTTCAATTCTTTCTTTCTATTCTATTCTATTCTATTCTATTTTACAATAAAAATGAAACCATGGCAACCAAGGCTTTTCATGTTATTTTCTGATTACAAACCTCGTTTGTCTCATTTTCCAAGCCTTGGTGGTTTTAGAAACTCTCTCTTATAAGATCCAGCAAAGAATAAGCGCAATGATGGAAGAGTTTGGGTTTATTGTGTTATTTTATTTCACTTATCTAAAGTGGATGATTTCCTTTCCACCAAATGAATCATCAGTTATGCATCACAGAGGATCATAGAAGCTTTCCAGAAGTTGATGTTGAGTTCTTGCTTGAGAAAATATTGCATTTTGTTATTAGCCAAAGCCAAAATGTACACAATGTCTCACACTTTTTTTGTAGAAAGATCATGTGATGACACAACCGTCCTGCAAACTTCTCCAAGCCACTATTTTCCTACTACTGTTGCATTTCTACATACAATTTCATAGCATATTATGTTTAGTCACCAAAACTCCATCTGCGTGAATAAAACTAAAGTCATCCTTATGGCTGCTTCAGGTTAATTCATTTTCAATTAAACCCCCCTCTATGTGGACCCACGGCTAATCTTCATTTCATTCAGGTCACCCGCCTCAATTTGACATTTGCCTTTCTGCCATCCTTCAGCCACTGCCTTCTTATTTAAACCAGTCAATGTTTACCCGCCCTGACCTGATCAGCTATGCTGCTCCCTGCCTTTGCTTTATTGTCACTTGAATATGAGCGATATGAGACATCTTACTTTTGAGATTGCATCTTGTAACAGCGTTCCATCTCACAGTGTTGCTGTGGACAGATATTACCAGCTGCTATGCTAAAAGCTTCGTGTGTCAACAGCTGCAGATTTTAACAGGATTCTTTTCACAGACGCTGACACAATAAAGATGCAACCTACTTCCATATCGACACTTCTTACTCTGAATCTGCAGTTGCACGTTTAAGGTAAACTGTTTTTTATTTGCAGATGAGACTTTTCGTGTCAAATGTATCATGATAGCATTAGATGTTCTGATGTAGGAAATGTTATTTTAGTGACTCGCTACATGATTAATCAGCTGCTTTAGACTTCAGTGAATCAACTGACAATTTTTGTTTTAATTTAAAATGAGATTTTTCTGTCATTTCGCCAGGAAAGTCCAGCGGAGAGGTGAGATATCTCCTTTTTAGAGATCCTTGGTTTATCAGGTGACAGTCAAGATTAGTGATATAGTCAAGACCGTGTCAACCGAGACCAGTACCAAGACAAGACCGAGACCAAGACCAAGACCAAGACCAAGACCATATATATAAAAGGAAAATCACAACAAAACAACATGTGAGTTTTTTCTTTTAAATTATAGTTTACTTTTAAATATAAACACTTTTGTAATATCTGAAATGCAGCCGGAGATCAGACAGGTTTTCGTTTTCCCCCAACTGTCATATGGAGTTCACTGGCGCCCGATCCAAAACGGTCCATAAAAGTCCACAAAAACTAACTAACTATATATATATATATATATATATAAGAAAGGAAATCCCAGATTCACTCATTAGATTTTTAATTTAGAACATTAAATATTTATTATATCAACAAAATATATCCCTTAAATCATGCTCATTCTTCAGATAATTTGGCTGTTATTTCCATGAGCAACCACTACCTGATTTATTAAAGCCATGTGAAATGTAGTCCATAAGACCATCAGAACATCCCAATGTTTAGTGTCGTTCCACAACAGCCAGTCTTTTCTCTTTTCTTTTTTTTTTTTTTTTTTAAATTAACTAAAAGCAATATTGGAGACTGAGGCCATTTGTCGAAAAAGAAAAAAAAAAAATTATAATTATAAATACCACAACTACACGTCTCGGTTGAAAAATCTCTTGGATCTTTTGCACACTTCCTTTAAATTGCTCAAACTCATCTCATGATGCGTTCTGTTGGAATGTTAACACTGTTTGGAGCGTAGGACTTTTTCTGCATGTCTACAGAGAAAACCCAAAATTAGATCAATACTGTAGACGAATGGAAATATTCATCGACTGTACGTCTCTCCGTGTACAGTCAATACTATTTTTCTATCCAGATCTTTCTCCACCGCTACTGCTGCCACTGCCTTGGCCTTGCCTTCAGCTCCTGCTGCTCACCCCCCCTCTTTTCTCTACTCTTCATTTTCCTCTGATGCCTTCTGTTTTAGCTAAGGACATGTTGACTTGTTTGTTTTCCTTTTGAAGAGTTAACAACTGGTGTGTCTCCTCTGAATGTTTCTGCAGATTTGGGAGTTTGGAGTTTTTCCCCAATTCTGAGCTGTTCCCTTTAGGAAGGCAATCTTTGGTGCAGCAAAGACGCCACATGATTGTATGTTTCTGCACCAAATAATCACTCAGCAGCCACTTTATTAATCATAACTGTTGCTTTTTAACTCACATATCAAATAAGTCAATCCAATGATGACAACTCAATGTATTTAGTCACGTTGACATGGTGATAGAAAGGCAACGGGAAGTCAGATAATCGCTGGTTCCAACCAAGATATGCAGAAGAGCATTTCTGAACTTACAACACGTCCAACCTGGAAGCAGATGGGCTCCAGCAGCAGAAGACCACACCGATGCCACTCCTGTCAGCTAAGAACAGGAAACTGAGGCTACAATTCACACAGACTCACTAGAACTGGACAATAAAAGATGGAGAAACGTTGCTGGTCTGATGAGTCTCCATTTCAGCTCCACATTCAGATGATCGGCTCAGAATCTGCTGGAAACATCATGAAAGCATGTATCCATCCTGCCTTGGATCAACAACAGTTCAGTTTAACTACCACAGCAGCACCGGCCCTTAAAACACGCAGATCACCGGGCTGCCAGGAGGGCCTCCATATGATGGTTCACTGTATGGAAAAAAAAAGTCGACTATTATATCTTGGCACTAATATAGATGCGTGAGTGGTGTGACCTCACTGGGCCTCGCTAAAGCACGTAGTTTACTATTACTGTTTAAAAGTCCCAGAGAGACGGATCACGATGCTCCTGCTGCAGCAGGTGATGTTCCTGATGATCCTGATGATCCTGATGTTCCTGATGATCCTGATGATCCTGATGTTCCTGATGATCCTGATGTTCCTGATGATCCTGATGTTCCTGATGATCCTGATGATCCTGATGATCCCGATGTTCCTGATGTTCCTGATGATCCTGATGTTCCTGATGTTCCTGATGATCCTGATGTTCCTGATGTTCCTGATGTTCCTGATGTTCCTGATGATCCTGATGTTCCTGATGATCCTGATGTTCCTGATGATCCTGATGATCCTGATGATCCTGATGTTCCTGATGTTCCTGATGTTCCTGATGATCCTGATGTTCCTGATGTTCCTGATGATCCTGATGTTCCTGATGTTCCTGATGTTCCTGATGTTCCTGATGATCCTGATGTTCCTGATGTTCCTGATGATCCTGATGATCCTGATGTTCCTGATGATCCTGATGATCCTGATGTTCCTGATGTTCCTGATGATCCTGATGATCCTGATGTTCCTGTGATGATCCTGATGTTCCTGATGATCCTGATGTTCCTGATGTTCCTGATGATCCTGATGATCCTGATGTTCCTGATGTTCCTGATGATCCTGATGATCCTGATGTTCCTGATGATCCTGATGTTCCTGATGATCCTGATGTTCCTGATGATCCTGATGATCCTGATGATCCTGATGATCCTGATGATCCTGATGATCCTGATGTTCCTGATGATCCTGATGATCCTGATGTTCCTGATGATCCTGATGATCCTGATGATCCTGATGTTCCTGATGTTCCTGATGATCCTGATGATCCTGATGTTCCTGATGATCCTGATGTTCCTGATGTTCCTGATGATCCTGATGTTCCTGATGTTCCTGATGATCCTGATGATCCTGATGATCCTGATGTTCCTGATGATGATCCTGATGTTCCTGATGTTCCTGATGATCCTGATGTTGATGTTCCTGATGATCCTGATGTTCCTGATGATCCTGATGATCCTGATGTTCCTGATGATCCTGATGATCCTGATGTTCCTGATGATCCTGATGATCCTGATGTTCCTGATGATCCTGATGTTCCTGATGTTCCTGATGTTCCTGATGTTCCTGATGATCCTGATGATCCTGATGTTCCTGATGATCCTGATGATCCTGATGTTCCTGATGTTCCTGATGATCCTGATGATCCTGATGTTCCTGATGATCCTGATGATCCTGATGTTCCTGATGATCCTGATGATCCTGATGTTCCTGATGTTCCTGATGATCCTGATGATCCTGATGTTTCTGATGATCCTGATGTTCCTGATGATCCTGATGTTCCTGATGATCCTGATGATCCTGATGTTCCTGATGTTCCTGATGATCCTGATGTTCCTGATGATCCTGATGTTCCTGATGTTCCTGATGTTTCTGATGATCCTGATGTTCCTGATGATCCTGATGATCCTGATGTTCCTGATGATCCTGATGATCCTGATGTTCCTGATGATCCTGATGTTCCTGATGTTCCTGATGTTTCTGATGATCCTGATGTTCCTGATGTTCCTGATGTTCCTGATGATCCTGATGTTCCTGATGTTCCTGATGATCCTGATGATCCTGATGTTCCTGATGATCCTGATGTTCCTGATGATCCTGATGATCCTGATGTTCCCGATGTTCCTGATGATCCTGATGATCCTGATGTTCCTGATGTTCCTGATGATCCTGATGTTCCTGATGATCCTGATGATCCTGATGTTCCTGATGATCCTGATGTTCCTGATGTTCCTGATGATCCTGATGATCCTGATGTTCCTGATGTTCCTGATGATCCTGATGTTTCCTGATGTTCCTGATGATCCTGATGATCCTGATGTTCCTGTAGCTCCAGAAGCTAACAGTGTTTGGTTAACTTTACGCTCCTTATATCCATCAGAGTCCAGCCCTTTTACTCCGGATCCTTCCATCAGCCGCGCCGTTACGTTTTTGTCACGTTTTTCTCTGCTGGGACATCATTTCCTTCACCTGCTCTGTCCTGATAAAACTGTTTTGGCTTTGACGTTTGCCTCGTGAACGCGCTTACAGACAGGTCTGATTCTCGTACGTGTTCTCGCGACAAACAAAAATTGGGGATAAAAAGAGGTTAAAATAAGCTCATTAAATTTTCCCCCCACCCAACTATGATTAAAAATTCATTTGAAGATAATTTAGGAAGGATTGTGTATGTAAAACACGAGGTTTTGACACCTTTAACAGCTTTAAAAACATAAAATAATCTGAAACTCAATGGGAATCTTGAAGCCAGTGCAGGCACATGAGGACGAGGTGTTGCATTCTCTGTTCTTAGTCTCAGTTATCAGTCTGGCTGCAGCATCGTGAACCAACCGCAGACGAGACAGGGCAGACCGAGAAACGCCAAGATAGAGGGAATTACAGACATCAAGCCTGGAGGATATGACACACGCACAAGATGCTTCAAAAGTGTATAAATGAAGTCCAAAATGTGCCAAGAATAGATTTTTTTTAATATGGAAGAAAAAACCTCACATGAATGCTTTAAACTGCTTTAAACTTCTAAACTTGAGTGATTCTGTTTATCACATCGAGGCAAAATGTTCCATGAACCAGGCCTCCTGGGACATCTGGGAAGCAATCTATTACGTCGCTTCCCAAACCTGCACAGCGGCAGAAGCTCCTTTGCAACGGTCATCAGTTTACATTAATTAGACTGACTCCAGCGACTTAATGTGGTAATGATTCATTAATGGTTAAATGCAACACGTGGTGCCTGCGCGAGGCTGGAAATGGGGTGGTGGCTCCAGGAGGCAGCGAGCACCTCTTTTTCCACTCTTCTGACCTTCTGCTGAGATGAATGAACAAACATCGGTGCTCAGAGCAGGTGACAAGTCCCCATGCTTTATAATGCCAGAGGCCAAGTGATTAAAAACACAGCTCCTCTGTTACTGGGGGGGTCACTCTGTCTGCACAGCAAAGGTGTTACAGCTGTGGATTATTAGAAAATGGAATTATGATGCTATCCAATAAGGGAAAAATATGGTTTCTCTGGCTTATTTAACATTTAATCAGCTGATGTGATTACATTTCTCTGCCATTATAGTTTTTCTGGTTTCTTCTTCTCAATATCCTGCGGGGAAATGTGCTTCATTCATAGAAAGAGGAACAGATTTGTGGCGGCAGTACAACAATGCAGTATCTTCAAGGCAGAAGGAAAAAAAAAAAAAAAAAAGGAGATATTGTACGTGTTGTTTTTAAGCCGTACATTGTTTTGTCTGACAATATGGATCCAGCCACACAATGCAACAGGGAAATGTCTGGGAAATATTTAAGCTCCAACTTTTCCTCGTGAGAAAAGATTTCAAGAAAGTAAGTTTTTAGGGTCAGGACAGTTCAAAACAACAACAATCTTTAATGCTTTGCAATATCATCTTTCTTCTCTCGTTGGAGTCAAACTCCCTTCACACAGCTGCTAGAAAAAGAGGAATTCATAGACTTTACTACAACACGGGGAACAACAGTGAAATATAAATTGCCTCCTGCCGGTGTTACCCATATAAACACATTTACATAAGATGATATATCTGCCTTTCAAGATGATGCATTCTGCATTTATGTCTTTTTCAATAACATGTAACTAGTATTATAAGTTGGAATTGGTGGATTCTGAGCCAGTCTAAACTGCTTCTGCTTCTTCCAAACTGCAGCATATACCAGTGGACATCATAAATTATACAGAACTGCTGTATAATTTATGTATGAACTGATACAGAGTGTAGGTAAAACTAACAGCTTTAGTTGTCAGTAATCAGTGGTGCAAAAGGCAGGTGTGGAAAATTAACCGCTCGAATTGCTGGTATTTTATCGTAAAATCCTGTCATGTCTATGGTCTTCTGGCAAATGAAGTGGTCCATTAAAGGATAACTTTCATTTTTTCAACTTGGAGCTTATTTTTAAAAATTTCCACATGCATTTTCTCAACAGAAATATTTCTGTATTGCTGACTCCCTCATGCACTATTTAGATTTGTGCGATCCGCGTATCCACATGATGGAAGTGAAGGGGGCAGAATGAGTGGGCCTCTCCATAAGGTATAATCTGCAGCAAAACTCCTTGATTTCATCAATACGTTAAAGGATGACTTTCTTTTTTTTCAAACTGGACCTTATTTCTGGGGGTTTATACGTGCATTTTCTCACCGGAAACATTTCTGCATCACTTTGAGTCCTTTGAAAGATATTATGTTGAGTTGCTCTTCGGTGAACGTCCAGTATCATGGCAGAGACGGGGCAGTCACTATAGACATTATCTGCAGCAAAACTCCTTCATTTCATCAATACTTTAAGTAGAATGAATGAACGAATGACTTCGCAAATTGTGTTTTTGTTGTCTGGGTAGCAGCTGCTCTTCTCAGCTGTAGCTGCTACTACACACTTAAAAACAGAGGTACGAGACAGGAACATTTCTGTACCTGTAGGTACATTTTTTTTTACAAATGTTCTCTCTAAAGTACAATATTGGTCTTTATGAGGCCAGAAGTACCTATATACTATGAAAAAGGCTCCAAAGTAATATAAAGTACACATTTGTACCATTCCAACCCTAAGGGTACCTGCAGCATTGAAAAATGTGTGTAGCTTGTACAATAACTATAAATAGCAGTACTTCTAAACAGTAGTATAATTATAGTTATTATATTATGATTTTCATAATAATCATAGTAATAATTATATGTATAATTATATATGTGTTTGGCCTAATATTTCTATAATAATTATTCATTTATTATTAGCATCTTTGATTGTTGTCATAATCTCTATTTTATTTACTTTTATTCATCATCTTTAATTGGTTTAATTGTACTTTATTAACTCATACAGCTTGATAAGGTACAAAAATGGACCATGAAGGTACAGAAATGTCTTTCAGAAAGGAACCCCCCCCCCCCCAGCAAAAAGCTTTGGACCCTTGTACAAATTGGTGCCTCTGTTTTTGAGTGTGTACAGAAGCGTCCATTCATGACGCATGCTTCCGAAAATCGTGAAAAACAATAGTACTCGTTCATTCATTCATTCTACTTAAAGTATTGGCAAAAATCAAGGAGTTTTGCTGCAGATAATGTCTCATGTAGAGGCTGCCCCGTCTCCGCCATTGTACTGCGGTGAAGGGCGACTCAGCGTAATATCTTCCGAAGGACTCAAAGTGATGCAGAAATTTTACCGGTGAGTAAATGCACGTATAAACTCCTAGAAATAAGGTCCAGGTTGAAAAAAAAAGTTTTCCTTTAAGACGAATGAATGAACAAATGAGCGCCATTGTCCTGTGAGTTCAGATTTAGCTTGCTGTAGTTTTTGGGGGCGTTCAGCACATGTTTACTGATCCGGGCAACTTTGTCTTGTGGCAGTTGGGATAAGCAGTACTCTTACATGCGTCTCTGTCTGGGATGTGTGGTCAGGTAATTGCTGTCACTGAAGTGAGCTTGACAAAGACACAGTTTCACCCTCACTGCCTTGGTGGAGATGCTCATCCCTGCCGCAAGACAAAGTTCCCTAAGCGTTACATCTGTAACAGGACAGCTGTCGAAGCGGACGCCAGCTATGTGTTTACTCCCACAGACGGGGAAATCAGGCGTTCGTAGCATTTTGTTATTTACAGCTGACTATTGGTGAGGGGTGTGTCCTGAGTCTGTGTTTGCGCTGTAGTTGTAGGTAGGCTGTAAATAGGGCCAGTTTCCTCACTAATAATGGTCTACTGGTTCACTGTAGGAGACATCTGATAACTGTGGTGTAGTGATAAGCTGTTAAACTGATTTCTGTCTGCTGCTCCTGTCTTGCGCACCAGGTGGAGTGATAGCTGCCAGAAAACAGACCAAATTAATATCAAGGACTGACACAATGCCGGGATGTTTTAAAATTTCTCTAATCATCTAACAAAACACATCCATACTTTTTCTATGTTAAAAAGCTTTGGTTAATGGCACCCCCGCACAGCTTCAGAACTACTTTTTCTCTGATACACTACGGTCCGTTTCTCAGAGCAGGTGGCTCGGAGACAGTAGAGACGGATCAAAGCCGTAGATGGTGAATGTTTCACACAACCTCATGTCCAAAAACCTGAACTATCCCTTTATCTGCTGCAGATAATACTCGCAGCCACTTTCACTTGCAGTGCGACTAATCTAAATATTAAATATAAACTCTATATATAATATAATATAATATAATATAATATAATATAATATAATATAATATAATACAAAACAATAAAATACAATACAATATAATTATCGTCCAAAGGAGTCAGAGTGATACAGAAATGATATCCGTGAGTAAATGTACGTATAAACTCCTAGAAATAAGGTCCAGGTTGTAAAGAACAAATTGATTGATTGATTGATTGACTGATTGAATAAACACCGGAAAGGCAGTCCAAAGGATAACATGCAAAAGTATAAAACTTATTTCCAGCATGGTCCTTGGTGTCAAAACAGCTAAAAGAGCAAGAAAAACGAAACAACAAGAACAAAATTAATCGTTTTAAAAATTGAGTGACTGTATGTGATGGCATAGATGATTATACGTCATCCGAGTAGAGATTTATTGAATTAGAAAGATACTCATCAGTTCAATTTCATGACTTCTCAAACTTTTCGGTGCTCCAGGCTGCTGCTAACATGCAAGCAGATGAAAGCATGGAAAAGCTTGGAAATCGGTAACTTTACGTGTGGGTGAAAGCACTTGGGATTTGGACCCTACATGACAAACACTGCACTGTTTCTGATCCTTTATACTCCAATTTCGGTGGCTTCATATGTTGGGCACAAAGAAATTGTGATCAGCTGTTTCACTCTGTCCTGCGCTGAACTCTACGTAGAAGCCTATTCTATATCATCATGATCATAAAGATTGCTAGGACGTCCTGTTGAATGGCGCTAAGATATTAGCTCAAGTGAAAATGAGCTAACTCGCATGTTGGCAGCTTCTTGTTTAGCAACCACAATCCTGACACATGAAGCAAGAAACCAGCAGCAGATTTTATCGCCCCTTGATATTTAATTCACCTACAACATAGAAACTGAAAGAGAAGAATTTGTAACCGACTGAGATCCCTGCAAACTCTGCTTTGAGTCAGCTTGTTTTGATCCAAGGATGTTTGTAAGCCACTGTTCTTTACATTTTTCATAGAATCCTTGGCTCGCCTTTTCTTTTAATGACTGTGGTGAACCGCAATCAATTTAGTGATTTAAACTACTGGAAAAGCTGAAAACAACATAAACCGAAGCCATTTTCCAGAGATTGACATAACATGTAGTCTACAAAGGGTTGCATTGGCCACCGCTTCATGCACAACTTAGGAGATGGCTAAAATGTGCAGGAAGGTTCTTTTTGAATAGTTTTTTTTGTTATCAGCTCAAAGACATGCATATACATGCAAAGGAGCTAAATAAAATGTAATTTCACACCTAAAATAGCATGGTTAAAGAATGAAAGTGCCAGATACAGTTACTCAAACAGAATGTGAGAAAACAGCATTTACTCTGATCCATCCTTTGGATTTACTGCTGACATAAATGTTGAAAAGAGTACTTTAAACCAGTTAAATATATTTTGAGAAAACAAAGGAGAAGAAAATAAAGGAAGAAGAGCTCTGCTCAGGATTGTTTTAGGTTGAGCCCGAACCTCTGACTTCACCAAACATCAAAGCCTCTTGTTCTGTACTTACATCAACTAAATCTATAACAGATTCTAAGTCTTCTGTCAAAGCAAATTATTATGCAACTGAAACATCAAAGGAATCACTGTCAGTAAGTTTTCCCATCTCCCGGCTTGTGTCGGAACAATCGGCATTCACAGAGGATAACTTGGTTACGTTCAGTGCTCCTGTCAGTGGTTGTGTTGAATTCAGAGGTGCACCTAACTGCAGGAGAAGGAACAAGAAAGAGATTCAACCTTCCAGTCTGAGAAGTGTCATAAAACACTTCAATGGTGGTGAGGGCTGCTCAAGCTACGGAGAGGTGGGAATAAACTAGGTTCCTTTTCCCGCTGGTGACACCTGCTTTCAAACTTGCAGACTTTCTTTGTTCAAAGGCAGCTTTTCACATGGGCCAGTTGCATCTTATGCTTGAGTATTATGTAAATATATAACCTTCTGATCTGCATTACACTCAAGCTGGCTGAAATGGCTGGGTCTTTACTGCCCTGCATTTACAAGCCCAGGCATTTACACATTTCAATTTTATTATTAACAAACAGGCAGTTAAAGTATCAATCGACAGTAAGAGGACACTAAAGGCCATCATCAAGAACTAAATAGGACTATGGAGGCTAATTCATGAGGCTAATCCAAAGCCAACTGCACAGGTTACTGTCAATCACACTATTGCAGTGGAAGTAATTGTACCGAGAGTCCCGATGAGAAGGATCCATTTAAGAGTTTATGAAAAGATCTTACACATAAGGAACGCCACATAAAGAGTCACAGGACATCGGAATGAAACTCTTACCAAAATAGAGGATGAGTAACTTTTATTTTAAAAGCTGAGAAAGAGGGAGGAAGTTCCATATGGGAGGAAGGAAGGAATCACAACTCCTCTGCTCAAGGTCGCCGTTATCTTGTGCAAGCAGATGTCTGAACATTTCAGTACGAGTGTGAGAGAACCGTTCATCTACGAGCAGAAATGTGTTCCCTGATGCAGAAATCAAATCTTCCGTCCTTTCATACAAACTGTTTGCATGTAGACATCTGAACTTATGCTACTCTAAAAAAAGATTTATCACAGTATACAACAAACAGAACCGTCCCCACTGCTGCTGTACAGGCCTGAACTCCCTCTGCTAGATCAACACGAGTGGCATGCAAGAGTTAGCCTCTCTCTCTACTTGGGTGAGATCAGGCTGTGTGCCAGAACTGAGCAAGATATTTATTTTCTGACCCACCTCACCTAGATATACTGTACAGACATTCAATTATACTTCTACCACAGCTAGATGGATCAAACTATCAGAAGGCAACACAGGAAAAGGTCGGTTAAATATTTTTGGGTCCAACAGGCACCAGGGAAGCTGAATTGGAAGAACACTGCCTGCCAATTTATGCATTGACTTGATTTGATTTAGTCTCCAAGGTGCCTTGAGATGACTTTGATGTGTTTAGCGCTATATAAGTCAAGCTGGATGGCACTGAATTGAACAAAGTCCACTCCATCAACACTTGCTGGTTTTAAAATACACTTCTGGATGTCAGGTTTCACCCATATCCAGCACCCTGAGACTGGAAAGAAACAACAAAGGAACACATCAGGAAGGTAACCCTCACCCTAACCCTGAAAGACAGCATAGAGGCACTAATCATGGCCACACAAGAACAGGCACTGAAAGGAGATCAATAGAGACTGGGGTCTGCCTCACCGGACCGGGCCTGGGTGCAGGTTTATAAAGACACTTCAGAGACAAACCAGCACATAATAACATGATGTAAGATCCCGCCAGGTATGGAATACTTGGGGCCACAATCATGTGGCTGGAATCGTGTGAACTGGCAGTCAAAAGAATCAAAGTGGAAGATTCGGTTTGAAGGTGGTGGAGGATGGAAAACCTCAGAACCTCTGGGAGTTCTAGTTCTATACAGGTAAATAATGATAATTAACCAAATATACCTCATATTGTGGACAAACAGAAGAAGGTAGATATCCCAGACTCATGCAAATGGTGACTCCAAATGTGGATACGTTGTTTAAATGAATATAAAAGCCAAACAAATATATGTTCA